>BDUI01000327.1:20573-32567 GCA_002335545.1 Apodemus speciosus | reverse complement strand
AAAAACACTGATGCTGTCTGAAGAATCAGTGTAAAATTTAAAAACAGAGTCCTGATGAAGCATGGGAAAGTATAGTGATATGGCACCTGTGGGTCACAGTGGTCCATAAAACAAGCCAGTACCAGATAGATTGTTGACTGGCTTGGAGGTCCCCTATGCTCAACAATAAAGGTGACACACAGTATCTTTCTGTTGCCTGTGGATAAAGATGTAAAACTCTTTGCTCCTTCTCCAGCACTCTTTCTGCCTGCATGCTACCATGTGCCCTGACATGATGATAATGGACTCTGAAACTATAAGCCAGTGTCAATTAAATGTTTTCCTTTATAAGAGTTGCTTTGGTCATGGTGTCTCTTCACAGCAATAAAACCCAAACTAAGAAAGAATTTGGTACCAGGGACTGAGGTATTCCTGTGATAGGCTAGAACATGTTTGTTTGTTTGTTTGTTTTGTTGTTGTTTTGAAATGATATAGATTTTGGGACTTTGAGTTAAGCAAGCAGAAGAATGGGGACTTGGCTCTAGAAGTTTCAGAGAAGAATGTTTGTATGTGGCCTAGAAACTATTCTATTCTTGTGATATTTTGGCAAATAATGTAGCTGCTTTTTACCCTTGTTTACTTACCCAAGTCTATAGTGAAGTGTTTTAGATTAATTACTTTGGCAAGGAAATCTCAAACCACCCTACTATGGATTCTGTTGTGTAGCTATTACTGTTCACTCTTACGGAGAACATTTTGATGAAAAGAAGCAAGCTGAGCAAGAAAAAGTATAAAATGTAAGGTTCAAGGAAAAAAAGGGGGCAGCAAGAAGTGGAAGTGGAATGCTAAGTCCTGTGTTCAAGAAGATAAATAGATTAAAAGTGTTAAATTGACTAAAGGGAGTGGTGACCTCAGGGCATGATCCCATCCAGCTAAACAGAACTTCCATTTTGTGAAAAGGAATTAAAGAGTAGTTTAGATCCAGACATGGTGGCACATGGTTTTAATCCCAGCACTCAGGAGACAGAAGCACACAGATCCCTGAGTTCATGGTCAACCTAGTCTACAGTGTGAGATCTGGGACAGCAGCCAAACTTAGGTAATGAAGGAAATGACTGAAAACAGAAAGCTGGTGAAGATGTAATTGCAAAAGGTGCCATGTTCTAGCCCTAGCAAGCAGGAGAACTTGGCAGCTTCGGCTGCATGGTTCTGGTTTTATGGACAGGGATAGAAAAAAAAAAAAAAAAGGGAGAGGGTATGGAATCGTCCACTGTGACTAAGAAAAGTTGTTTAAGACAGAAATGTGGCAGGGATATCCCTGCATGGAGATTCAGAGATGCCATTGTGTGAAGCAAGGAAGGTAAAGCCTGTATTGCCTTTCAGACCCCAGGAGGTTAGAAATGCCAGAGTGGGGGATACTTGCTGAGGAAAGCTGATAACAGGGAGTAGAAACAGCCCAAGAAGTGTGTTGCAGTCAACAAAGCAGAAATGAGTTGGAAGGAAAACATACAATTATGAAAAGAAATCTGAAGAAGAATTAAGAAAAGATGCCAAAGTTTGGAAGTAACAAACCACAAAAAAGATGGGTAATCTCAAGGACAACTAGTTTAAGGAAGAGAACTATATCCATGGGCATGACATGGCTACTTAAGTAAACGGTAAGTTTATTGGAGTGCTTCCAGAAATCAGAGCACTATGCTCTGCAGTTATATTTTAAGAAGAGACTTAAAAAAAAAAAACCACTACTGTACAAATGTTAAAGCAATGGTACCAAGTCAAGAAAGTGCTTTCTACTGAAAATGATTAGGAAGATTAGCTGGTTATCTGTAAAGAGGTACAGAAAACATATGATAAACCCTTCCATTTCTTCCATTTCTAGTCTACAATATTTTGTTTCCATTGGTATATATGTCTTATTCACTACTTAAGAAAATAGAAAAAAATAAGTAAAGTGAATATACAATTTCTTGGGTTTTTTTTGACATCTTGGGAGTTAGATGATTGCTCATAAAAATATCTGCAAACAATATACTATGGATCATTTTCAAAATGAGTTTGAATGCGAAACAGGTCAGAAGCAGAGACATTTTGCTTCAAAATCATCTCTCTCAAATTAGAAAAAATAAGGGTACTGTTATGTACTAGTGATTGCATTCTGGGAATTGAGCCATTCCATCTGTATATGCAAAGTCTAGCTACATTCTACAATGTAAAAGACATCTCACATGTGATTATGTCTTTGATCCTGACCTAGGATCTTCAGTCAGATCATCTTAATCTGACGGAAGAGCATTGCTTACTTAGTGATTGGACTAGCCTTTGCTTACTATGCTAATGATATAATGTCCCCTCCTTTACCTTCCTTTTCCCAAGGTAATATGTCATTATTCATAGAGGAATTTTCTGGCCTCACTATGAATCTTCTTTTTAAGTTGCCTTACTTATTGGTATAGAGGGATTTCTGCCATTAGGCTTGACATGCTGGACAAATAACTTGCATGGGGATTTAGGGAGTTTACAGACACACTGGTTTGTATATCCTGTACAAAATTTTGCAATAATAAATGTCATATTTTAGACTTGAGTTCTTTCAATGTGAACTTCTGAACAAAATATACTGGATATTCTAGTACAACGAAATACCAGTGTTACTTTCTCAATTTTGTGTTTATATTTAAAGCATGCTGAAGGTAAAATTGGTACTTTTTATAACTAAATACTGAAAAATAACTAGATTTTTATCATGTTTCCGTTATTATCATTTCACTCCTTTTAAAGTGAAGTAGAGAGATAAGGAGGGGGGTGTTTCCTTTGAAGTGTCTTAGAGAAGGGCAAGAGTTACAGAACCAGAAAGATGTGGAACTCAAATGATAAAGAAGGATAGGCTAAGGGCAGAGTTTGATGGTGCTCCCCTCTAAACTCAGTACTTGTCAAGCTAAGGAAGGAGATTACCATTACTTGAAGGTCTCCCTAAGATACAAATGTGTGGGTTCTAGCCTGAGCTATAGAGGGAGACCATGTCACAAAACAACACACACACACACACACACACACACACACACACACACACACACACAGGTCTATATCCCACCAATAATTCTGTGTAGGCTTTTAGGACTGCTGTATTCATAAAGAAATATGAACATACAAAACAGTGAGCAATTAATTCTCCCTGTTGCAAAAGTTGCAGAAAGATAGTAAGAAAGACAGACAGCAAAAGTAACCATTGAATAGAATCTGAAAGAACAATGTTTCCAATCCCCCAGGTGAGAGACTTGTTGTTTAATATGATGATGTGCTTGTTAGTTTTTGTCAAGTCAATATAAATCTAAAATACCTGGGGAAAATAAAAACACAATTGAGGAACTACTTCTAACAAATTGGTCTGTAGGTATGTCAGTAGGAATTTTCTGGATTAATAATTGATATGAGAGGGCCCCACCCAGTGTAGGTAGTACCACCACTGGGCAGATGATCACAGTAACTACCACAGAAATAGCAAAGTAAAACAGATGGCATTCTATACCCAGGTTGGGCGACTTTTGATTTCCAAATTCTTCCAAATGCTACTCTAGGCTTTATATATGAGCAGTCAGAGAAAATTTTTGAAAAGGCAAGTATTCTAAGTATATCAACATTTTTGGAGAAACTATCTTAAAGAGGCATGAACTCAGTTTGGAGAGTGATTAACAGTAAACTCAGGACACATTAAAAATATTTCAGAAATCCATGGGAGAAATGAGGAATACTGAAAGTAAGGTACTTAAAATGAGGATATACATAGAATGGGTTTGAGAAATATTTTAAAGCATAAACAACACACATTGGAGACCGAACAGATGTCAATAGTGAGGAAAAATCACATACCAGGTTGTGTCTTCACCAAAGAGAATACAGGAAGTAGTTAGGAAAAGCTGTAAAAAATTACATTTAGAATATATAGAGTTTGTGGTAGTTGTGGTGAGTCTAGCTTGAGGTATCAGGCAGAAAATAAGTTTGAATCTAGAATTGAAGATTAACACTGTGATGAGAAACACATAGAAATCAGAGGGGCATGTACTGTGTACCCACTGTACTAAAGGCTGAAAGTATCTCTTGTCTCCACGGAAGAATATATGGTAGGAGTACTATAGGATGAGCAAGTCTGTAGTCTCACATGGTAAGTCCTGGGTCACATCTATAGGCATCCTGTTAACATGCAACATGTATGCAACATTTCTGCTTAAAGGGCACCATGTAAAGTAAATGTCACCTGAAACAAATGCAAACTCACCAGATAAACTGATCCTGTCTCTGCCAAGAAAATTGGAAGTACCCAGCTCTTTAAAAGTGATCCCCATTCTTGAGAGGGACTGTACTTGAAAGGTAAAACTCAAGATACTACATGGTTTCTATGCACTCCTTATGAGAATTTCTCCTTGTGCTCTTACTTTTAGGTTACAAACTGATTTTTTTTTCAGTGTTCCCTGCACCCTAGGCAAGCCCTTGTTCTAACTCCTACACATTTCTAAATGGAATTAGAGAAGTAGTTACTAATTTTAGCTTTGTTTATCAGGCAGGCTTTGTCTTAACTATACAGCCCTGCCACTCTAGTGGGAGAGCAGACATGGACAAAATGCAAGGAAATGAGCCTAGCTGTGCACCAGTTCAAATTTATTTATAAAAACAGAGGAGGCAAATTTTCTCTAAGGATCTGCATTTCCCTTTTTCTGATCTATATCAAAATGGAGGCCATTCCCAGAAGGATGCCAATTGGAAAAGTGAAGATCAGAAAGCTGCATTGCCAGACCACAACAGGTTAATCATTTTTGGAAAGAGAGAATTCTATACCCAGAAAGATAAGGCAGCCACATATAAGGTTTTCTCTCAAAAGTACAAGAGAGGCTGCTTCAAGTATTTCTTCTGTTAGCTGGCAGTAGTGCTAGACTTTCTTGACAGAATTGTTCTACTGGATTAAAGCACTGTCCTGAATTTAAAGGGCATGGATGTAATGCAGAATGAGTGACACCTTACTACTGCATTAGTTTACCTATCAACTCACTGAAGGCGAACAGAGACCAGAGGGAAGGAATTCAAGAATAACTCAATGTCCTTATAAGTTACTTAAAATTTGTCATCCTTTTGGCACTAAAATATGCTTTTACACCAGTACATGCTTTGCTATACATCTCACCTTTTGTCAGAGTTTCTTATTTAGAAATCCATTTGGAGATGTTAATGCCTAACCTCCTAAATTTGGGCCACCTTGATGAAGACATATATGCAGAAAATGAAACAGTATTTTTAACTTACTACTTCTATTAGCAAAGTACTGTTTTTGCTTTGCATTTTATAATAAAGAACAGGGTTAAATATGTAATTGTTGAAAGCAATAGATTTAGAAATGGCATTAGGAAAAGTATAGGTTTTCCCTCCATTGTTAACCTTAACCTTTGTCTAAAAGCAGACACTGTACCAAGTAAGTAGGTAAAGTTTTGATTTATATACCATCTAGATGTCAGAAAATTAGAATTATTTACCCTACAGGACAGAACTCTTGTCAGGACTCTTCTTCTCAATGGATAGACTTCATTAGTATTTCTATGCCACATAGGATACATACCCAATGCCATAGGGTATATAGGAATGTTATCTAATTGTAATGAATAAAGTCTCCTAATTGGGGATACTTAGTGATAACTGCATTTAAGGGAAACTTTGTAACATGAAAATTAAAACCTTCATTTAAACTATGTAACAGTGGAACTATGTAACTAACTGATGCAGAAATTGTTCATCTATTATTAGCTGGGCATTCTGTTTGGCATATTAAACCACACTCCATGAGAACAGAGCCTTTTTTGTTTTTTGTTTTGTGTTTTTTATTGTTGTTTTACTTTAATATACTAAAGAAAATTAAAACCACAACATTTTATTTTAATATACTAAAGAATATTAAAGCCACAACATCTGGGTCCAGATAAGGGTCTTTATAAGTAAKGACACAATAAACAATATTCAAGTGAATGAGAAAAAGTGAACAAGCAAGTTAGAAAAATGGAAATAAATTCTACTGAAGATGAACAGGAAGGAGGTAATGGGAAGCAAATGTCTGTTGCTTTCCATTGGCATATTTCCCAAGATAACTTCTTTCTCTATTTAAACTAGCAGTAGTATGTTCTTTTATAATATAATACTCTCATTTCTAACATTTATTTATACTTTGGCAATTCAAAACTTTTAATAATATTCAGGAGCAATTCATTTTTGTGCCCAATTTATATAACATCAATTTTTGTCCTATCTAGTCAAGTACTAGACTGGAATGACTGCAAATTCTATGTAGACACACACTCAGAGAAAAGAGAGTCATTTTATCCACAGGGTGAATGTAAAATCTCCTTAGTGAATTTAAGAGTCTCTTTAAAAGTGTTTGGCTTACCAGTAGGTCCAATGCCAACACCCATTGCCTATGACCAAATCCTGGCCAAGAGAAAAACCTTTAAAGAAGCTTCTGGAAGAATTTCTCTCCCAATTTAGAGGGGGAAAAAAGTCTTCATGGAATATAACATCTTTTTATAAAATATTAGGGTATGTTCATGTGATGCCTGGATTAAGTGGGTAACCACTTTGTAAATGTGAATTAAACTTCCCACAGTGATAAAACATTTTTGAAAAATCTTGGTTTATAGATATCAACGAACTACCTAATCAAATGTCTTCCTTCTATATTTCTAGTGATATAGCAAAACTATATTCTTCAGCCAATTTTTATCGTTTTCTTCTCATTTGGCTGCCCAAAGCATCCCAAAATGCTATGAAAAAGAGTCAAAACATCAAACATGATAGCCTGTTCAAAGTCAAAATAAAGTTTCAAAAAACACCCAAATGGGTAATATATATTACAGAGAATTCATCTTAAAGTTTTATTTATACATCTTGCATTTTAAACTAAAGAGTAAGTATCTGTGCAAATATTTTCTGTTATATAATCAATGAGAATGATTTAGATAACTAAAGGTAACGGACATTCAAATTAAAGTTTCTTTTTTTTTCATGTTCAAATTAGTCATATATTTGAATATAATCGTTATATAGGGAGCATTGTTAGCACTTACATTTTTTGAAATATTTATAATATCTTTTTTTAAATTTTTTATTGGATATATTCTTTATTTACATTTCATTTCCCTTTTTCTGGTTTCCCCGCCCCCCAGATGTCCCATATGTCCAGAGTTTTTTTTTTAAATTTTTTATTGGATATATTCTTTATTTACATTTCATTTCCCTTTTTCTGGTTTCCCCGCCCCCCAGATGTCCCATATGTCCAAATTAAAGTTTCAAGATTGTTGGGGGCATCAATTTGTTCTATCTAGAGATTCACATTGCTCACTTCTACAAATATGTTTATAGTTACATCCACATTTTAGATAATATTGTAGCTTTTATACATCTCCAATTTATATGATGTATAGACAATTGAGGGGAAACAAACATAACATTTCAAATTACACTCACCCTAGTGTCAGTAAGTTTAGGTCATTTGTGCACTACATGTGGAATTTGAAAAGTAAAGTGCAATACCATCAGATTGAGTCCTCGGTCAGGTAGAACAAGAACTAAAAAGCTTCCTCAAAGAACAGATTAGAGCAATTTGCAGCTCAAAGCAAAGATTTAAATGGCTGGCTGGCTCATTTCAAGCTACTGAGGAATGCCATTCATTCCTTGGTTGCCCCCTACAGCCTCATCAAGAATGCTGAATGCCATAAAAAAAGTTGTTGTGGAAAGCAAATCAAAGGACATATGTCAATACAAATAGTAGTTATTTCATCATTAAGATTATAATATGGTTCAAACATTTAAATCAAGAAAACGTCTAAGCATCCTGTTGAAATTTGGAACAAGAAGAAAATTTGAGGAAAACAAGAGATAAAAATCATATAGATATTTTCAGGACATTCATTCTCATTTTAAATCACAGTATTACTTTTGTTAGGAAGTCATTTTATGATTACAAGTTTTTATATTATAGATTTCATTTATAAACACGCACTGACTTAATAGTTTTAAATCAAAGGGCATAGCAAGTATTGATAACAGAGTGCCAAGTAAATGCTAGTCAGAAAAGGCCCAGGTAGCCGGGCACCAATTCTTGATTTTAGGGTCCTTGTCTTTAGGAAGTTTGATGGTTGTATTGTGTACAAAACAAAAGGAGAAAGCAGGATTCCAGTGGTCCATTTACAGGTTGCTTACAATGACCCTGATTATCAGCAGATGTTGGTAAAAATGAGCTAATTAACATTTTTATCTCAACTGAAGTTATCACCAATGGCAACACCCACTGAATTCTGATGGACATTTCCACAGAGGTATAATAATTTTTACAAGTTAAATTTTGTTTAGAATATAAGTTTTCATAATTCATTCTGTTTATTTTAAGATAAACTCACACTTCGGGCATACATGCATGCCTGTATGGATATATGCCAAGGTATTAATAGTGATTATATTTTGGAGTGAAATACCAAGTTTCTTTTGATTTTACCTATATTTTATAATTTTATAATATATTTTATAATACATTTTATATTATTTTCTTTCCATTGCACGCCAAGCTGATAGTAAAAATATTTAAAAACCACTTGAACCAGGCTATTTTGAATGATAGTAATACCTAAAGCATTTTTGTACAAAAGGCTTGAAATTTATCAAGTACAGATTTTGCCTGTGAATTTGGATTTTCTGATTGATAAATAAATAAAATAAAAATCCTTAGCAGATAACCCTGACTCAGCCATACCAATATTTCTTTGTTGAGGGCAACCATTATGCATATTATTGACATTTGTCAAGTGGTTGCTTTACTTACCAGATGCCATTAGTACCTACTCCTTAGTTGTGAGAACCAAAAAAAAAAAAAAAAAAAAAAAATCTCGAGATCTTGCCAAATGTCCCTTGGAAGAGAAAATCACTCTTGGATGAGATCTACTGTCCTAAATTAATGCCATACAAATCAGAATCTTGGGGTTGTTTTTGCTAGATAATCTGCCTCAATTGCTCTATTGTTCAGTACAGCTGCCATTCTGTAAGAATTAATTGAGGCTCGGTTACTGCTCATCTAAGCATATGGTGGATAACCTCTAGATCATAATAATTAGCTGATAACTACTTCTCTGGTAATAAAACTGTTTTTTCACTTTGAACTCAGCACGGAGCTCTAGGAGGTTGAGGAGAACAAAAGAAGAACTTCTTTGGTCATAAAGGAACAAAAACTGACCATATCCACTTTGTATATGCCTCCTGCTTAGAGTCTTCCTTATATCTCACAGAATGAATGCATCTCCCCTCTGTGCTGACATGATGTTCCTATGCATGTGTCCAAGCGCACTATTTCTTCCCAATGGGGTGGAGTTCTGGAGGGCAAGCATTTTCATCTCATAGTTGTCAGTTTGCGTTCATTCATTGTTTTCTTAATTCATTAAATCATCCGTACAAATCCTTAGTTATTAGCATTGTAGTTGATCCATACAAGGGAAATCATAAGACTACACACTAGAGGTTGTAAGATTGATGAGTGCCGGGGAGACCTGTTATGAGGAAGTGATTTGAACAACTTGATCAGCATTTAGAGGAGGTAGGAGGCAGGGGAAAAGGAAAAGAGGGAGATAAAAATTGCTCAGTGGATGTGATTCTAAGTAGTATGGCTTTGAACTGGCTTATAGAGTGGCTAGGGAGGTTTTTCTGATTAAAGACTGATTAGTGAATAAACAAACAAAGATGAAGCAGAATGAATAAGAATAAAAAAACTTGGGCAAGTTGCGAGGTAGCATGGCTTGTATGAAGGTCAAGAATTTTCTGGTTCAGGTTATAGAAGGCATATTTTGACAAATACCGAGGCCTTAAGGTACCTTTGTCCAAGAAAGGTCAACTTATATCTTGTATTACATAACTTATAACTCTCTTACTTCTTGGACATAACTCAAAAATAACTTATTTATACTGGAATATTTCTATGAAAATTTCTACATGATATGTTGCCCAAACTAAAGATACTGCATTTTGTATAAGGATTCTAATTCTTATTAGACTTTAATAGGAAAAGAAAACATTAAGTTGATTTTGCTAATATTTTTACATTTAATGAAATTATGGCTTTTGGTGTTTAAACAGAAAAATTCACCTTGTCAACTACAATTCTGACAGTTTTTAGAAACATTTATGACACTTTTGAATACTAATGAAAAGTATATGCATATATTCAGGAATCATTCCAATCAGTAGACAGTTTCATGATACTGGTGAATTTGTTTTTTTTTAAACTATGTGTAATTTTATTATGTATTCTTTAGTAATGGTTAGTTTTTCTATACAAGGAACAATCATATCAGAAAAAAATAGGACATCCATTTCTAGCCCAAAATGAATAGTCAAACAGAATACGACAGTTTCTGGTTGACATCTTTGTGTAAGGAGAAGCCAGTGATAGTGGTATATAAAACACTCTAGTCTTCTGACACGGCTGGCAAATGAGGAATTCTGGTTAAATATTCTACTTAATAGAGTTACCATATATTTTACATGGATCTCCTATGTTCAAAGAGTTGCAATAGATCAAAATAAACCCAAGGCTATGTAGCTAGGGTGGTCCCAGCTGAGCTCAAAGGGAATTATCTGGGTGTGTGATTAAATAGAGGGAGATGGTAGGCCCTTAGGGCTCTATCTGCATGACAGGATTTATGCTGCCATTTTATTTATTCTTGGCTCCTGGAAAAAAGCTATAAGCTTAGATCACTGAACAAAAGTGAGGAAGGAGGACAGTGAAGAGGTTGATGATATTAGACAGTCATTCAGGTATCTAGGACTTAAGACATTCTTTAAAGCCTCTAAGGAGAAGGGGAACAGGAGAGAAGGGAAAGGAACTGTTTTTGTGAAGTGTCTTATGAATCACAACTCTTTATACAGTTAAGAGTTCATGGCAAAAATTGGTCCAATACAGACTGCACCCTTGGGCCCTAAGTCCACATATATGCATTTCCTCGTGGTCAACTCCAAACAGCTTTACAAAACAAAATAAAACCACCACCACCACCACCACCACCACCCAACCTTCTCTAGTTGGGAACTGGAAAAATACAAGGCAAGTTGAGAGAAATTGAGACTTCTGTTTATTTCCAATGTTGTATTCTCATTCTAGAATGTAACTCTTAGTTGGCATGTGAGCAAATATCAAAGGGTAACCATAGATAGCATGCTGTCAGCATGTATGCATGCATGTAGTAACTGCAGAGGTATCAGCTGGGTACAGGCTGTAGGAGTTCAGTTTGAAGGTGGAGTGGAAGAGATTATTGTTACTAAAGCAACCTACCTATGAATTCCTAAGTGATAGGGCTCGGGAGACCTATAGCTTACAAAGAAACCTAAATTATTCAAGAGGCATATCAGGATCTTTCAGTTAGTCAAGGTCACTTTTACCTTATCAATTAGCATTTTATTGGCAAAGCAATGAGAAATAACCATATTAGGCTTCTAGTAGAGACTTGGGGTTAATAAGATTCTAGGCAATGGTTTTTATTACTTGTTAAGACTACTTGGTTAAACAATGTACTTGGTTTCTTACTTAAGTCCACCATTTTTATTGTTGTTCTTTTTAAAACGATACAGCACCAATGATGGCTTTAAATGTCAAGAGCTTGGGAGATCAAGGTTTTAAAATGAGTTAAAACAACGTAGACCCCTTAGATCAGGAATTATACAGTCAATTTTTTTAATGTAAAATTTCACCCTAGCCTCTTTAAGTTCAAATTGCCTTTAATGAAGGATGAATAATTTTTGTATATAATCAATTTAGTCTTTTGAGTATTACTAAATGAAGATGCTCATTTTGGATTTCCAGTTGCAGTTTAGCCCCAAAGAAGATGAAGGCCTTGAAAAAGGAATGACGACATGTAACAGGTAGTGACTCCTTAAAATTCTTTCTATGGCTGGAGAAATACCTTGGTGCATATGTCGACTGGCTACGTTGCTAAAAGACACAGG
>BDUI01000326.1:280553-294591 GCA_002335545.1 Apodemus speciosus | reverse complement strand
TCTCTCTCTCTCTCTCTCTCTCTCTCTCTCTCTCTCTCTCTCTCTCTCTCTCTCTCTCATATATCATACTAACACGGCCATGTTGCAATAGAAATATGCATTCTATCCCAGCACTTGGGAGGCAGAGGCAGGAGGCAGGAGGCAGGAGGATTCTGAGTTCGAGGCCAGCCTGGTCTACAAAGTGAGTTCCAGGACAGCCAGGGCTACACAGAGAAACCCTGTCTTGAAAAAAAAAATTCAAGGTCAGCCTGGTCTACAGAGTGAGTTCCAGGACAGCCAGGGCTACACAGAGAAACCCTGTCTCAAAAAAATAAAAAAAAGAAAAGAAAAAAAGAAAAAGAAAGAAAGAAAGAAAGAAAAAGAAATATAGAAATATGCATTCTAGACTCGATGTCAGTGCTAACTCACTGGATGGTCCCCAGCCAGCTTCCCTGTTGGATCCTTCCTCTCACCTCAAAAGAAAAAAGTCTACGGATTAGATCAGTAGTGTCTGACTCTGAAACCAAATGGCGGGGAAACTGAAAAAGATGATCAGGGATCATTGACTTGGTGCACTGAGTAAAAATATCTGAAAATAAGGCCAGGGAGATGGCTCAGAGGGTAAAGGTGCCCGCCTCTCCGCCTCTAAGCCTGCCAACCCAGTTTGATTCTCAGGACCCATAGGGCAGAAAAAAAGAGATTCCAGCCCTCTAAGTTGTCCCCTGACTTCCACACAAATGCTGTGGCACACGTGAACACACACACACACACACCAAATAAATAAGCAAATATAAAGACCCATTTCGAAATGGCATCTGAGATTATTCTTAAAGATCTACTAACCTATAACCCAATTTTTTTTATTTTTTAAAAAATTCAATCCTACCCTGAAAGTTTGAAATTGGAGGGGGAAAAATGAGAGAAATGGCTCAGCGCTAAGAAGGACTTGCTATTCTTGCTGAGGACCTGGGTTCCATTCCCAGTTCCCAATTAATGTATCACAACAGTCAGTAATTTCAGTTCCAAGGGAGCTGACTCCATCTTCTGGCCTCCAATAAGCACCAAGTGCATACATGGCAAACAAACATATATGAAAGAAAATACTCATATGCATATCTTTTTAATTGAATACAGTGAATTCAATAAAAACCTGAAGGTGTTGCCCAGATTCACAATCCTTTGTATCTGTCATGTTGTCACTCATTTGAGTAGGCTCATATGCTTGCAGATGAACAAGCACACACACACACACACACACACACACACANNACACACACACACACACACACACGCACACACACACTTGTGCATTCTGCTCAGTTGCTTTGGAACTACCTCAATAGCTTATTAACCCTGTCTGCACTCCATTTTTGTTGCTGTGATAAGACACCATGACAAGAAGCAACTTACAGAAAAAAGAGTTTATTTGTGCTTATRGTTCTAAAGGGATCCAGCCCACTGTGACAGGCAGGCATCGCGGCTGGGCGCTCACATCCTGGACTCCCCAATCATGCAGGAGAAAGGGAGGGAGGGAACACTGGGAGTAGCAGGAGACTTTGAAACCCCAGTGAGTGACCTACTTCCTCCAGGAAGGCAAACTCTTAGACCTCTCCAAACTGGAAACCAAGTGTTTAATAGGTGAGTCCATGAGAATTCAAACTGCTGAAAACCCTAAAACTTCATCCTGCATCAAGGGCATTCTCTTTTTGGGGTATTTTTAAAAACCTTTAACAATTTCATGCATACGTACAATGACCTTTGTTCATTTCATCCCTTGTCCCTCTCCCCAGTTGCTGAACTCCCTCTTCTTGTCAGCAAGTCCCTCTTCCACTTTCAGGTCTTATTTTGTGCCCCACCAAATTCAGTTAGGTGTGTTGACCTAAGCACAGGTAAGGGTGACTTACACTAAAGCATAAAGTCCTCCTTGCACCCCAACAAAACTGTCTGTCAAGGGCACTTTCGGACATGAAGAGGTCCTCACCACGCCTACTGATTATAAGAGGGTCATCACTATGTAGCCTTAACTGGCCTGGAACTCAGAGATCCATTTGCCTCTGATGCCTGAGTGTTCAGACTAAAGGTATGTATAATGATGCTTTCAGTGTCCACAGCTCCTTTATAAAAAAACTTTTTAGAGCTTTCTTTATGTGTATGAGTATTTTGCCTGCACATGTGTTTATGCTCCTATGTCTTGTCTGATGTCTGCAGAAGTCAAAAGAAGATGTTGGATCCCCTGGAATTAGAGTTGTGAGCCACCATGTGGGTTCTGGGTCCTCTGCAAAAGCAAACAAGTGCTCTTAACCAATAAGCTATCTCTCCAGCTCCATGTCCATAGATTTTAATGTGATGCAGTAATGGTGTCTATTATGGGGTCCATATGAAAAAATAAGAATTATTTTTGGAGGCTTAATGAATGGTTAAGACTACTAGCTGCTCTTCCAAAATACCTGGGTTCAATTCCCAGCACCCACATGGCAGGTCACAACAACTGTTTGTGACTCCAGTTTCAGGGGGTCTGACACCTTCACAGACACACATGCAGGAAAAGCACCAATGCATATAAAATTAAAATTAAAAGAATTCTTTCTGTAAAAATGCTTTATTTTATTGTACAGGTATGGGTTCTGGCATGCAGGAAAGTCTATGCTTCACATACATGCAGTATATGTGAGTTCATTGATGCTATCTTCAGCATTAAATGCAAAACTACCCACTTCCAGGAGGCCCTGAGCTCACCGCAGAGCAAGATGCACTGATAACCAATATGAACTTCAAGGCTTTACCTGCCAGCAGTGGACACTGTCAGTACCAAGGCACACAACACAGACATCCAGATGCTCAGACGAGGCCTAACACAGGCCTGCAGGGATGAAGTCTGTCTGCTTATGGTTTTTCTAGGCTGCTTCACTGTGTAACCCAAACCTGTGATCCTCCTGCCTCAGCCTTACAAGTGCTGGAATTACAGGCATTTGTTACTACAATTGGCAAATTGTGTATTTTTTAAGATGTGCTTTTTTAATGTATATGAATTTTTGCCAGCACATGATATGTATGCCCACTGTGTGTATATACCTGGGGCCTGAGGAGGTCAGAAGAGGGCACTGGATCCCCTGGATCTGGAATTATGGACAGCTGTAAGCCGCCTCATAGGTGCTGGGAACTAAAATGGGGCAGGGCCAACTGTAAAACTGGAAAAGCAGTAAGTACTCTTAACCACTAAACCATCTCTCCAGCACATTTTAATCAAAGATGCTCAGCAGCTCACACAGAGGAAGTCACAATAGTTTGAAGACAGGGAAAATATCAAAGTAGAGGGGAAAGCACCTCTACTGGATTAGAGGTGGGGATTAGAACCCTGGGCCAGATAGATCATCTTACCAAACTTGTCAAAAGCCTCAAGTTTTTTCACTACAAAAATGGACTGAGACAGTATTACCTAATACAGATACCTACAACATAGGATTGTTGTAAGAGTCAAGAAGAAGCTTATAGCTTTTAGGCTGCAATACAGCTCAGTTGGTAGAGTGCTTGTTCCGCATGCACCCGGCCCTGGGGTCTGTCCCTGGCACAATATAAGACCTGGTATGGTGGTACCTGCCTATAATCTCAGTGCTGAAAGTAGAGGCAGAGGAATGAGAAGTTCTTGGTGACTTTGAAGGCACCCTGGGTGACATGAGACCCTGTCTCAAAATAAACAAGAGAAAACCTTTCAACTCTTATGATCACCACACAAAAAGCTTAACATTTGGGCGATATAAATATTAGCTCTAATTTGATAATTTGATGGCCCAATTACATTTTTTACTTTTTGGTGTGTTTGTTTGTTCGGTTTTGGCTTTTCGATATGGGGTTTCGCTGTGTAGCCTTGGCTGTCCTGGACTAGCCCTCAAACTCAGTGATCTGCCTGCCTCTGCCTCCAAGTGCTGGGATTAAATATGTGTGCCACCACTGCCCCGGTGTTATTGGTTTTTTTTTTTTAAGATTTATTTATTTATTGTATGTAAGTACACTGTAGTTGTCTTCAGACACACCAGAAGAGCACATCAGATCCCATTACAGATAGTTGTGAGCCACCATGTGGTTGCTGAGAATTGAACTCAGAACTTCTGGAAGAGCAGTTGGTGGACTTAACCACTGAGCCATCTCTCCAGCCCCACCCCCCACCCCCGGGTGTTTTTTCTTATAAGCTAAGTTTTGGAGGTTTTGTTTTGTTTTGTTTTGAGACAGGGTCTCACAGTAGAGACTGGCCTCAAATTCGCTATGTAGATCAGGTCTGCTTCGAACTCACATATACCTGCCTCTGCTTCTGGAGGGCTGGGATTTGCCTGGCTTGCTGAATTAGAAGGGCACACTTTTTCTCTATCCTATACTTAGTGTCGGGACCATAGATAGGTAACTACGCATGCGTCCAATCCTTGCACGCYGGCATGTTACTATGGCAACCCAATGYGCAGCAGGCCGGAAGTCAGTACAGTACTTCCGCCTCACAACACTTCCGGGTTGGAAGACGAGTGCTACAGTATCACAGGGTAGGTTGGACGAGCTTTCCTTGTGTTTCTGACCCCCCCAAGTGTGGCGGGTGGCTGCGCTACGGCCTCGTTCCGATTGAGGCCGCGGCCTGAGGCGGATCTGCCTGTTCCTCGCTGCCCGGGGCCGTGGAAACCTGAGACCCAGGCCGGGGCCTGCGGGATCCTTCTAGTCTGTTCCTCCGGTCTCCGGCCCGGGACAGAACGGGGTCGGTCAGAAGTTGTGAGCGGAGGTTGCATGGGGGCCGGAAGTGGGTTTAGGTGCATTTCCGCTCATTAGTTGAAGCTGAGCGCTCCTCGGAAAACCGCTCGACTGTTTAGGAAGTCTGTGCAGAAGGGAACGAGTTTAGAGTTTGTGACGGTGCCCTGATAAAGTGGCTTTCACACCGAGGCTAGTCACCGGGCATAAAGGCATCACTAGGCCGATAGGAAATCGGAACATTGTGCCTTCCAAAGACAGAGTATGCCAAGAAACGAGCGGCATGGGCCAGACCATGTCAAGAGGAACTGAAGGCCCCGGAGGGCTGAAAGGGTGTTGGTTTTATATGAAGAATAAGAAACAAAACAATTGAGATTGAGGAGATGGCTCAGCAAGTAAAGTTGCACAAACAGGAGGAGCCGAGTTTGAACTCCTAGTTTCCCACTTACACCCTTTCTCCTGCGCATTTAATGAGGATAAATAATTAGCTTTTCTACATAAATCCCTCCATTTCCTCAAGAGCGGGTAAGGGTGTTAAGAGATGGTTTAGTGGCTAAGAGCACTTGTTGCTTGTGTAGAAGGCTTGGGCCTGGTTCCCAGCATCCAGATCTATATAGTAGATCACACTCATCTGTGACTAAAGTTCCAGGGACCTCCACACGCACCCAGCAGACAGGAGGTGCATTCATACACACAAAATATTTTTTTAACTAAAAACAAAGTTCACGAAGGGTGGTTCTAATTGTTACTGAAGTGACCTCAGCCCTTCATCTAGGGCCCAAAAAGAGCTCAAAAGTTTAAACCAACCAGCCAAATAAAAAACCCTATGAAACAGTAACTAAATGTGCTGTCACAATAAGGATGTGGAGGGAAATAGGGAAACTGCTCCTAATGATGACTCCTGGAAGGGTCAGGAACCAGGGGAGCACTGGGGGTGGTGCTCAGTGAAGAGACTGTTTGCTAGTGTATCTATTTTAGTTTTATAGTTGGCCCTGCCCCATTTCAAGTGCTCAATGGCCTCATCTGGAACATTCCAGGTCTAGAGAAACAGAACTGGTTCTGTTCCAGCCGTGATTAGAATGCAGTTCAGCTGCCTGCCCACTTGTCAGTTTTTCCTCTGTTCTCAGCACAGGGACAACCAAAGAGAAAGCGTTAATTCATGCCCAAAAAAATGTAAATGACTGAGAATAGAACTAGATTAGGTGCTAGGGCTACAGCGATGGTCTAAGACTGTCTTAGATCCTTAATAGCCCTTGTGCACCCCTGCACTGTCAGCTGAGACCGTGAAAGTCTTTGAAAGAATTGCAGAGACAGAGCGGCTGAGGAGACAGGGAAAGCCAAGATAGAGGTGGAAGAAGATTCTGATCCAAGGAGGTTTTAAATAGCCACAGGTAGTTATGATATCTTAAAGGATAGAATAATTGGAATATAATTTGTCTATTCTAGATGGGCGGCTTTTATCATTATCAATTGGTTCCGAAATTATTGTATTGGCGTCTTGTAAATTGAGAATATTCATACATAAATTTGACTGGTTAATTATAAAAAAAAAGAAAGAAGAGTCTTTGAAAGTGTCTTCTGCATTCCTAGGTACCCCTTCCCAGCTGGGGGATATTTATGAGGGAAGAAGGTGCAAAACAGAGCTCTGGTACCCCATAGATGGTGAAGGACCTGCCTTGTAGGTGAGAGTTCAAGTGCTCTTTCATGACTTTGTCCCTCCAAAATACAGTCCTCACAGCTGCCATGTGCTACCCAGAATAAGTCTAGGAACCTTAGCATCTAGGTTGTCTAAAGCTTCTGGTGAGAGTTGGGGGGTGCGGGGAGAAGAGACGGGTTGGTTCAGACTCTGTTAGTAAAACAGAAACTACAGGTCAGAAGTAAAGATACTGAGAAGAAATATGAATATACTGTTTTTGACTGGGTGTGGTGGTACACACCTTTAATCCTATCTCCCGGGAGAAGAAACAGTTGGATATCTGTGAGTTCAAGGTCTGCCTGGTCTACAGAAGGAGAGTTTTAGGGCAGCCAGGGTTACACAGAGAAATTCTGTCTGGGGTTTCTGGAGGAGTGCAATGTTTTGAACCACATAAGTTTATCGCCTAGTCAAAGATACATTCTAAATATTTTAAATATTTATTCTAAATATTTGGACCCAGAAGCAACTCAGATTGAGGAGAGGAATATGAAATGTTTGTATGTAATTCTTTATGTACGAGGGAGGAGGGTCTGAGTGAGGGTCTTAGTATCCCAGGCTGGCCTCAATCTTACTGTGTAGCTGAAAGATCCTCCTGCCGCCACTTCTCAGAGCTAGGTTACAGGTATGTGCAACTATAGATTTATGGAGTTTTCTTGCTTTGCTGGTCACTAACAAAACACATCTGCTCTCTTCGTCAGAGGCGCGTGACCCTGCATGAGGTCTTGGGGATCTGAAGTGATGTCAAGGTGAGACTTGCTTCGCTCTAATGAAGGGCTGAGTCAGGGCTTCCAAGCAGTGGAAATGGAGCAGCCCACCAAACTGCCTTCCTTCATGGGATCTGAATGTGCCAGCAGAGGAGAGAGATGTTGAATGACTGAGTAGCTCATTTTTAAGTTATAAGTGCTTCAAAAAAGCACAGATCGCCACAGAGAACAAGGAAAGGGAGCTTTCCTTTGTAAACTATGATAGGTGTGTTCTTCTAGGATTTCATAGTATGTAGTTTGATCAGACTCACCCCACCACTTCCCCAGCTCCTAGATCCACCCTCCCCACTTCCCTCCCCCTCCCCACAATTTCATGTCCTCTTTCTGTTTTAAAAATAACTTATCCTGTCAAGTTCGTGCTACCATATCTTCGGGGTATGGGGCCAGCCTCTGGAGCCATGTCAGCCTACCAGGGATCAGACCCTAGAGAAAACTGACTCTCCCTTCCTCAGGAGTCTGTATCAGCTCAATTAGGAATGGGAGCTCATTAGCCTCTTTCCCTCCATGTTTGAATATTGACTGGCTTGATCTCTCTCTCTCTCTTTTTTTTTGGGGGGGGGGGGGTTTCAAGACAGGGTTTCTCTGCATAGCCCAGGCTGGCCTCAAACTCAGAAATCCGCCTGTCTCTGCCTCCCAAGTGCTGGGATTACAGGCGTGCGCCACCATGCGCGGCTTTGGCTTGATCTCTTACAGGCAGCTACATACAGCTGCTGTAAGTTATGAACACAGCGGCCCTATCATGTCCAGGAGACAGGTTTTTCTCTAGTTCCCCCAGCCTCAGGCTCTTAAGCTCTTTCCTCTTCTGAGATGATCAGTGAGCCTCGGAGGGGGGCAGGGTATCTGGGTACTCTGCTAGTGGCTTCACTTCACTGACACTTGTTCTCTGTCCTTTGACTGCTTGTGAGTTTCTGCATCAATCAACTGCTGTCCACTGCAAAAAGAAGCTTGCCCTGGTCTGTGGTCAGGAAGACAGTGTAGATTACAGTGATGCTGTGTCCGGTTAGCACAACAGTGGCAGCTTCACCCTGGGGCTGGGAGCTCTTTAGCCACAGGCTCTGGTCCAGAGTTGCAGTATATTTCCTTCTGTGGAACAGGCCTTAAATCCACCCAGAAAGCAGTTGGTTACCCTCGAGATAGTTATGCCACTGTTGCACCCATAAGCACAGTTTTAGTCCCCAGGGCCCACAGCTGGGTAAGATTGTGATTTTCCCACCCAGCAGCCCACATAGCATGCTCTGAGACCATGAAAGTTAGCCAGGAGAGAGTAAGCTTTTTTAAAGAAGTAACCTTCCCACCAGGTGATGCATGCCAGTAGTCCTGGGAATGAGGAGATTGAGATGGGAGGATTGTACCCAGGGTGGGGGCCAATCTGGGCTCCATAGCAAGACTGTCTCATTAAACAAACCAGAGCAGTCTTCTACCTAAGCTCACAGGCAGGCAAGGGAGTCCCAACAGCAACTAGTAGACTAGGGGCAGCAGACACCCTGTGGAGAACCACAGCAAGTACACACACAGAAGATGAGTCTATAAGTGGCATCTAGCCCTAGGCTATGCAGGGCAGTGTTATTTCTTGTGAACTTGGGAGGAGTATGCATGTGTCATTCGTGTGTGTGTGTGTGTGTGTGTGTGTGTGTGTGTGTGTGTGTCTGTCTGTCTGTCTGTCTGTCTGTCTGTCTGTCTTAAGGCAATGTGACTAGGCAAAGTGGATCTCACTGAACTTCCTGTATATTTTGAATAATATAAAATTTATATTCATGACTCCAGGCTTGTCATTTGCCATACAGTTGTGTTTGACTGCTATTACCCTTGTCCCCACACTTATGTTTAAAATAAACCACTGTTGTCACATTTCCTAAAGGAACAAGATGGAAGGGGGCACAAGCAAATTTAAGACCCACACTGCAACTTTGTACAAGAAAAAGAAATGGTCTTCTGTGTCTGAAAAAAGACCTCAGAAATGGCCCTCTCAACACCTGGAGAATGAGCAGCCTCAGGTGTCTGTGCTGGGGAAGAGGAGGCGGGAGTCCCAGACACTGGCCCAGGAGACCGTGGAGAGTGAGYGGCCTCAAAACGCCAAGAAGAAGAAGAGAAGGAGGGAGTCCCAGACGCCAGCCCAGGAGAGTCTGGAGAATGAGCAGCCTCCGGTGTGCACGCTGGGGAGGAGCAGGAGGGAGTACCAGACGCCAGCCCAGGAGACCGTGGAGAGTGAGCAACCCCGGAAAGCCAAGAGGAAGAAGAAGAAGAAGAAGAAGAAAAAGGAGGAGTCCCAGCAGTGTACTTCCCTTCTGGAAAGTTCAGAAACCTTTCATAAAGCTAAAAAAACGACTTCTGCCCACAAAAAGAAAAAGAATAGTGTTTGGGAGGTGGATATGGAAACTGGGATCATCCTTGTAGATAAAGAAAACATGGAGAACCTGCTAGAGACTTCTAGAAAGGATGTGGATATTGTTTATGTTGATATGAGCAAGGGACAAAGATCAGCAAAAGTGAATGAAACTAAAGAGCTGCCCCCTGCTGAACCCCAGAAACATGACTGTCAAGAGCTGCACAGTGATGTCAGGAGAAAGAAGAAACAAAAGCACCCCCAAAAAGTTGCACCCTGGGATGCTGTCCAGAGGAGCCAGGCTGAGAGTGTCTCCCTGCCACCACCAGAGTCCTTGTCTTCTGTGGATCTAGAAAGCAAAAGCACAGAAGAAGCACTGTTTTGTAAAAGGAAATCTAAAAAAAAAGTGTTCAGGAACCAGGAATTGGAGACCGTCCCTGAGAGTCTTGATAGCTTGGATCCTATCTCTGAGAGGCTTGAGAGCACACACTGGGAAGGAGCAGTTAGGGCTGGAGAAGAAGGTGAGAGCATTGAAGAATCCCACAGTATCAGGAAAAAGTCCAAGAAAAAGAAGCACAAATCCATTGCTCTTGCTACCTCTAGTGACAGTGCCTCAGTGCTAGACAGCACAGCTGAGAATACCCTCGTGGACACACCAGAAGGCAGTGGTACTTTGAGGGAAGAGGATGTGGACTACAGGCCAACGGAGGCAGAAGCCCAGGCTTCTTCCACCCAGAAGCGCAGGGAAGAGTTGCAGAGGTAAGGTGGGAATGGGGTGTGTCTTCTGTGTGCATGAGATGACAGAAAAGACTAGTATGACGTTTAATTGAGCAGATAGCTGAATGTCTTCATATATAAATGAAGATAATTTAGATTTTCACCGAGATCTATTGTACCTAATTTTATACGTTTGAGCCATTTTAAGACTTCCCAGGGTYGGGCAGTGGTGCCACATGCCTTTAATCCTAGCACTTGGGAGGCAGAGGCAGGCGGATTTCTGAGTTCAAGGCCAGCCTGGTCTACAGAGTGAGTTCCAGGACAGAGAGGGTTCCAAGAAACCTGTCTCGGAAAACAAAACAAAAACAAAAAAAAGACTTTCCAGTCCCCATGGCTGGTCTAAGAGTATGTATGGACAGAGGGCCGTGTACCTTATCCTGGGGACTCTGTATAGCAGCAGCTTGGCTCTCGCGGGAGTGTAGCTATGGTTGCTTGTCTCCTGCTGTATCGGTCTACCTCCCCACTTGCAGATCTTGGACCTGGGTCAGATTTTTCTCTTCTCTCTCTCTTTAAAGATGTATTTATTGTTATATGTAAGTACACTGTAGCTGTCTTCAGACTCACCAGGAGAGGGTGTCACGTCTTATTACAGATTGTTATGAGCCACCATGTAGTTGCTGGGATTTGAACTCAGGATCTTTGGAAGAGCAATCAGTGCTATTAACCACTGAGCCATCTCTCCAGCCCCAGATTTTTCTCTTCTCTTCTTTTCACTCAGTTATCTTTTTGTGTTTGTTTGGTAGTTCTGTCTTTGAATAGTTTTACATAACTGCTAAAAGTTAAGTGTCACATGGGATGGTATAGATAACACTGAGCCATTCACACTGTCCTCTCGCTGTGACATTGTCAGTACAGGATCTCGAGGCAGGAATATGCGAGGGCTGTAGCTCTAGCTTTGCTTGGACCACAGGTCTTAGGAAAGTCACTAACTTGCTAACAAGTTGACTGGAGGGTGTAGTTTCCAGTCTGACAGATTCATTGGTCTTGTGCCTGAACATATTAAGCAGGCAGATTCTGCCATCTGCTGGAGAACTGGGAAAAGCAATTGGGATGGATACATACAAAACCGAAGGAGAAATGAGGCCTGTGCAGCAGGGACGGCCGCAGCTGGGTGTACCCTGAATACCAGCTAACCAGTTAGGAGTCAGTGTATTCTACAATTCACTGTAAGGGCGGGGGATCTCTGTAGAGATCAGAAGGGCTTTATTTACTGGAACCTAGGGTGAGAAGTAGTACTTAAACTAGCACCAACTGGTAGGATCAAGTTACCTTCTGTCTACACGCCCATCTAATCAGGGTGCATAAAGAATTTTAAAATTAGCAACTGAATGGCTGCCTCCGTGGTACTTGTGTACTTTTCTAGACTGAGACCTATTCAGGAAGAGGTAAAATGTATTAGCTGGAGAGATGTCTTGCTGGTGACCCATTCCCCCCTTAGGTTAGAACCTACCCATGAAGAAGAAAGCAATTTGGAATCAGCTAGTAATTCTGCAACAAGATATGTATCTGAAGACAGGAGAGATTCTGATGAATCGGATGTGGATTTGGGCTCTGCCGTGAGACAGCTCCAAGAGTTCATTCCTGACATACGGGACAGGGCTGCCACCACGATCAGACGCATGTATCGAGATGACCTCGGACGCTTCAAAGAATTTAAGGCACAAGGTAAGTTTTCCAGTGTGCTGCTTTTGGGTGACTTGAATTGATGGAGAAGCATCCTTTAAAAAGATCTTAAAGCTGGGTAGTGGTGGAACACACCTTTAATCCCAGCGCTTGAAAGGCAGAGGCAGGTAGATCTCTATAAGTTTGAGGCTAGCCTGGTTTACTGATCAAGTTCCAGGACAGCCAAAGCAACACAGAAAAACCATATCTTGTGTGTGTGTGTGTGTGGGGGGGATGTTAGAAGGTATAGATCTGAGACCATATGTCACAACGAGCAGTATTTACTAAGCAATTGATAGCAGAGGAATATTAAAAGTCACCTTTTAAAAATGTTTCCTCATTGCGTGTATTTATTATGCATGATGGTGTACTGCGTAAGTGCTCTTTAATACAAGTATGCACTGTGCATAGAGCGGAGCTTCTTTTAGATTCTTCTAAAACATCCATTGCTTTTTTTTTTTTTTTTTTTTGGTTTTTCGAGACAGGGTTTCTCTGTGTAGTCCTGGCTATCCTGGAACTCACTCTGTAGACCAGGCTGGCCTCGAACTTAGAAATCCGCCTGCCTCTGCCTCCCAAGTGCTGGGATTACAGGCGTGCACCACCACGCCTGGCTCATCCATTGCTTTTTAATAAAACTATCTTAAAGCTTTTGAGGAAGCAAGCAGGTCCCTGTGGAAGAGGCTGTCTAGTAAGACTTGGGGAGGAGAGAGATGGTTTAGGCTAGAATTGAGGATGGGGACTGGGGAGCCAATCTGCCAAAGGCTGCTCCTGCTTAGTAGGGTGCTCCCAGCTGGTCCAAATACAGTAGGTTTCCTTTGGGGTCCTGGAGATGCTCAGTCGGTAAAATGCTTGTTGCACAAACATGACCTGAGTTTTGTTCCAGAAGCCATGTAACCAAGCTGGGCCTGGTGGCATGTGCCTACAAGCCTAACACTGGGGAGGTCGAGACCAGAAGATCCGTGGGGCTTACTGGCCAGCCAGCCTGGCAAACTTGGTCAGTAGGAGAGCCTGTCTCCAAAAGAGGTGTATCTGAGGATGATAGCTGAGGTTGGCCTGTAATCTCCATACATGTTTACGCACGCACGCACGCACACCAGGGGGCCGGGGAGATGAATGTAGTAGGTTTGCTTCATTATTGACAGTCTGTACTTCACTCCCTCATTCCAACTCTAGGTGTGGCTATTAGATTTGGCAAATTTTCTGCTAAAGAAAATAAACAAATAGAGAAAAATGTGCAAGATTTCCTGTCCCTAACTGGAATTGAGAGTGCAGACAAGCTTTTGTACACAGACAGATACCCAGAGGAAAAGTCTCTGATCACCAACCTAAAACGGAAGCATGCCTTCAGACTACACATTGGTAAGTGGGGAAAGAGACCCRAACCTCCCTCAGGYTTCTCACAGCTGCCTGCAGCCCCATGGTGAGGAAGTACTTCCTCTAAATCCATGGGATTTGCAGTGTGTCCGTGTCTCTCAGGAGTAGTCCTTCAATGGATTTTGTAAAAAAGTAACTGATTCTCTATCCTGTCCATTTGACAGTAATTATGCCTTCAGTTTGTTTACCTGTCATTCCTTCCACGTAAAACATCCTTCCATGCATTCCGGTCTTCCAAGTGAAGTGCTTTGAACCGGATCCCTGCTCGAGGGCTGCTGCTGAGAAAGTTAGGAGCTCAGTGAGTCTCCCACGAATGAGCCCATGCCCAGAAGTTTATGGAAGCCCAAATTGTATACAGCAGATGGTTAAAAACAAGGCACAACGCTGTGGAGAGAAGAGAGGAGGAAGTAGATCTCAGAGGAGTCAGGGGCAGAGTTAAGAGTGAATATGATCCAATACACTGTATAAGATTTATTGGTTTATTATGTACAGTGTTCTGTCTCCATGTATTTTTGTAGGCAGATGAAGATACCAATTTACACCATGTGGTACATTGGTACATTACAAATGGTTGTGAGGCACCATGTGGTTGCTGAGAATTGAACTCTTTTTTGTTTGTTTTTTTTTGTTTTGTTTTGTTTTTTGGAGACAGGGTTTCTCTGTGTAGCCCTGGCTGTCCTGGAACTCACTCTGTAGACCAGGCTGGCCTCGAACTCAGAAATCCGCCTGCCTCTGCCT
>BDUI01000326.1:147219-161978 GCA_002335545.1 Apodemus speciosus | reverse complement strand
AGTCAGCCTTTTTTGTTTTGGAATTTACCTCCACATTAGACTTGTTTCCTGCAAATGCATATCAGAAATTGAACTCAGTAATTGTTTTGGGTCATTCTAATTAGGCGCTTACACATGGTTCTGAAATTTAATAAAATTGACATATTTTTACTAACATCTTTTATATAGAGTGGTGACCTCATAATCTCAGAAAAAAGATCATTTTGTGAAAACATCTCTGTCCAGTAATTCAATGATTGTATGTTTTTGTTGTTGCCATTTGTTTTTGATTTTGGATTTATTGAGAACGATGGATCGTTCTGTAGCTGCAAGCATAGGTGCACAGCCACTGTGGGGGAACTGTGGCAGGAACGCTGCTTGTGAGCAGTAAAATCAAAGAAGCTTCCTGAAGAAAAAATTTAAAATGATTACAGAGTTGATTTTCACACACACACACACACACACACACACACACACACACACACAAATTATTTGTGTGTTTTCTACCACATGCATGCCTAATGCTTAAGGAGGTAATGGGTTTCCATGTGGGTGCTGGGAATCAAATGGGCCTTTGCAAGAACAAGAAGTGCTCTTAACCACTGAGCCAAGCCAACATTCTTGTGCACTTGTCTTTTTTTTTTTTTTTTAAACCATCTATTTTCTGGAGATAGTTATTGTGGAAATAGTTTTGCGTATGTAGCCTCAGCTGGCCTGGAATTTGTTCTGTGGCCCAGGATTGATTTGAACTCAGTGATCTTCCTATCTCAGCTTCTTGAGTGCTGGTATTGTAAGGATACACTACCACAGACAGCTCAGGCAGGCACTATTGTAGATGTGGAGGTTGTGATGATAAAAAGACAAAGTCCTTATACTCATGGTGCTTCTGGCTCAGTGGGTGGTAGATAGTATTTAGTTATAGAATGGAGTAAGCAGTGGTATTAAGATGGATGGATGGATGGGTGGATGGATGGATGGATGGGTGGGTGGGTGGATGGATGGATGGATGGATGGATGGGTGGGTGGATGGATGGGTGGGTGGGTGGATGGATGGATGGATGGATTGATGGATGTATATGTATATATGTGGGGTTTTGTATTGTTTAAAGGAACAGTTACTCCATATGAAATTGGCTTTTTTCCAGCCAGCTCAGGGATGGTCTTTTTTTATGTCATCAAATATAAATTTTTAAGTTTGACTCACTTTTTTTGTTTGCTTAAGTAGTTCTATTATGTTGTATAAATTCTTCTTCTACTTTTTCTAGAGAGATTTAAAATTGGATTTGGAAAATTGGACTTGGGGCTAAATTGAGTAAACTTTGGGAGATGCAGATGAAATTGCCAGATGTCTCTTAATGACTAGTTAGTTACACAAGCTTGTATACATAAAATGTACAACTTGTACATAAATATTAGGGTACACAATGCTTTACTTTCACTATGGAAGTTTGTGTAACAGGCTTATTCCTACTGTATATGTCTTCAGAGTGAGTATCGCCATTAGCATGATAATATTCTGGTGTACAGGTTTTAGAGCGCATTTTAACTTCCAGGTATGTGATTTGAATCTTTGATACTGTCATTGAAAATTATATAGCACCGCTGTGAGAACATGAGCAATTTTCCTCGTTTGGGTCACTTTTTCATGCTGATGTTATAACCTGTTACTTGGTTTGTAAAATGAATTCAGTAGTTTAGATTTGATCTTTCCTGACTTAATAGTATTAGTACTCGGCACCATGGGTCTGTGAAGAAATCACTGTGCAAAGGCTTCCTTGTAGTGACACACAGCACTTAAGTTTGTGAGGGCACAAAGATTTGTTTAAAAAAAAAAAATCTATGTTAAGTTTTTGTACTTTTATTCTTCATTCAGGTAGCCTCTTGGTCCTCTCAGAAGAGCTTTGGGTATAGTCATTCACACCCTTACCTCTTTCATAGCACTTTGTAGATTTTCTAAAGAGAGACCATCTCATCTTAGAGTCAAGGGTCACAGCTCCCTGAGGATCAGCATCAGAAACATCTTTCCCTGAGCCCAACTGATAGTAATCTCAACGCCAACTGAACTTTGTCACATTCGCTTTGGAATATCAGTTCTTACAATAGTGGGGACTTGTTTTTTAAAACAAAAAACAAAAACAAAAACAAAAAAAACTTCTGTTTTTCAAGACAGGGTTTCTCTGCGTGTATCCTGGTTGTCCTTGAGCTGAGTTCCACCTGCCTCTGCCACCTGAGTGCTGGGATTAAAGGTGTGGACCACCACTGCCCCAAACTTCCTCCCCAGGTATAAACTCTTAAGAATGATTTTTTTCTTCTCAGAAAGCACAGGAGTATGGCTATGACCAGTCGATGATGGCACGATTCTGCAAGCTGCTGGAAGAGAATGTGGAGCAGAACATGATTGGCAGGCTGCCGGTATTACAGCTTACCATTCAGTACAGGATGCATCCAGACATATGTCTCTTTCCTTCTAATTATGTTTATAACAAAAACCTGAAGACAAATAGGTGGGTGTCCTGTAGTGCTTGTAAGCTTGTCCTTTAGGAAGCTTTAGCTGCTTATGAAAATGTCTTGGCATAAAAAGCATAACCAGGCTAGCTGTGTTAGGTAATGCAGGTGATCCTATTACTTGGGAAGCAGAAGTGGAAAGATTGTTGAGTGTTAAGAGGCCAGCCAAGACTACAGAGTAAGACCCTGTTTTGGGGGAGGGGGAGGGAGGGTACTTACCTTAAATCATTGTGCTATGTTGATTATGTGAAATATAGATTGGTGGGGGCTGGGGGAGGAAGTAGGGTGGTGGCGCACACCTTTGATCCTAACACTTGGGAGGCAGGTAGATCTCAGGGGCCAGCCAGGGCTACATGGAGAAAGCTGACTCAAAAAAGGGGAAGGGGAAATCACCATGTTTAATATAACCCAAATACAATCAACCACAGGTGATTTCCTGACCTATCTTGTGGTGCTAGGGACCGAAGCCAGATTCTTAGTCTTGTTTGTGCATTTGCTCTCCTTGGAGGCTCTCCTTGTTTCTCTAGCCCTGTATGTATGTTTCCTGTATATTGTTACGAGCTGTTTTTGAATCATGATTGTATAGATCATCTTCCTTGGTACCAGAATGGAACTATAAAATCCAGTTTAGACTCTTTTCATTGCTACGCATTTGTAAAAGAAGATCTCTTAATCTCTTAACTTTTTCCTGGTTCTGTCTCACACAGAAAATAAAAGAAGAAGATATTGATAAAAATGTGTGCTTTAGAGCATATTTTCTGAATATGATTGCTTTTCTATAGATTGACCGAAACCATTCGATGTTCATCAGAGTGGCCATTTCAGCCCTACCTCGTGTTTGATGTTGGAGATGGTTCAGAACGACGGGATAATGAGTATGTTTTTGTCTTCCTTCATTCTCCAGTAATGGTCTCAGAATCATTAGGTTATAAGCTTTTTCCATACATGTCTCTCCAGTACCAAGGCATAGTCATTTTTTGTATCTGTGTTGATAGCTCTCGGGTGACCAGTAAGTCCTTGAATGGTCATTACCATGAGAGACCCCAATCAAAAGATGATTGTGATCTCATGGGAAAGCAGGCATGATCCAGATAGTCTTTGAAATTTTGAGTTGTGAAGGAATGTGTTGGGTATCTATAAAATGATAGCAAAGTGGAGGCGGGTGGTGTGTTGCTAGGTTGCAAATGTATTCAGATTGCTCTGAATAGAGGAGTTAACGGCCTGGAGGTATTGTTTATGAACWTGTGCATAAACACTACCCTACTATGGGGAAAATGTAAAAAAACAAAGCAAAAAACCCCACAGATTCTAAAATGAGAATAGGAAATGGGGCAGAACATTTCTTGAAGTGAAAATAAAGAGGAGTCAACAGCACAGGAATTGCAATGGAAAGGTTCATGTGGTTTTCAAGTGTAGAGCAGAAGACGAAGAGCTGAGCCCCAAGCACATTATAAGACCAGAAAGCAATAAGGATCTTGATAGAGTCTTAACCTGAGGAATAACCAAGGAAGGAGCCATCTTCCTAGGATGTTACAGTGTAGTATGACACTGGTTATTGGGCATTTAAGATTCAGGAAAACAAGGGCCCACGTTGATAATGGTTGGATCTTCTTTGCTAATGAACGGGCACACATACTTGGGGTATAAACTAGGAAAACAGGATATGGAGCCAGTAGAAAGGATAATGAGGTGGCTTTCATTCAATTCAGCTCTGGTGGGCCATGTTGTTCATGTTTAGGTGTCTGGGTGACATCTTTTCAACTTAGCTGAATACAAATTTCTTTTTCACAACCACTTCCTGGATTGGACAGTTATTTATAGTTACTCATATATATGATCAATCATTATTATATCCTCTTGATATTGCTGCCTAACTAGAGGGAAAACACCTATGTGCTCTTTATTGTAATGGACGATAACTTGAACCTAGTGAGCAATTAGACTGCTGTGAGATTTGATACCTTGTCTTTTTCCATCTTTTTTTTTTTTTTTAGCTCATATATAAATGTTCAAGAAATAAAGTTGGTGATGGAAATAGTTAAACTTATTAAAGAGAAAAGAAAAGATATTTCCTCCCGAAATATTGGCATAATAACCCATTACAAGGCTCAGAAGACGATGATCCAGAAGGATTTGGAGAAAGAATTTGCTAAGAAAGGGTGACGTATTTTTACATGTATTTCTGGTGTTTAGGTTGAATTAGGTTATTTCTTAACAGTACTGAGGTTGAATCAGGGTCTTTGTATACTAGGCAAGTGCTCTAACATCTTGAAGTTAAATTGCCTTGTCTTTTTATTATTTTTGTGGTCATGTTTCTAAGTTTCCCATTTGCTGTCCTCCTGCCTCAGCCACCAGGCCCTGCTAAGATTGTGGTTTTGCCTCCTTACCTCTACACTAAAATATTAAAATCTGGAAGTCAGTGTCAGGTGTGTGGTGAGAAACATTTAACTCTCTAGCACTTGGAAGGTGGAGGCAGGACGATCAGTCAAGGTCATCCTTGATACCATAGTTTCTTTTCCCATTACTGTGACAAGATATTCTGACAAAAGCATTAAAGGGTTTATTTCACCTCACAGTTTATTACAGCCCATCATGATGGGGGAATCAAGGCAGCAAGACTCTGAAGCATCCAAGCAGCAGCAGAAGAGCAGTGAATGTATGCATGCTAGTGATGAGCTCGGATCCTCCACTGTTACACAGTCCGGGATCTCCAGCCTAGAAAATGGTGCCACCCACACTGGGTGGGTCTTCCCAACTCAACTAACACCATCAATAATAGATAACCCCCAAAGACATGCCCCCAACCCATTTCTTGGGCTAGTACAGCTTTTACCAAGTTGACTATTAACACTAGTAATTATATTCTGTTACATAATAAGTTCAAGTCTAACCTGGGCTACCTGAGACCCATCTTAACAAAACAGTTCAGAGAGATGGCTCRGTGATTAAGAGCACTTGTACTGCAATCATGAAGATCAGAGTTCAGATCCCAGAACTTAGACAACAAGCTGAGAGTCCAGTATGCTTCTTTGTAACCACAGTTCTGAAACAGGCAGAGATGGGGATATTTGGGCGTTTGCTGGTTTGCTGGCTGCCAGGCTGAGAGAGCATATGCTTTCAAGCTTCTTGTGGCTTTCCTCACATGCACACATGCATAGTTACTCCAATGATACGTACAAATACTTTTAAAATACCAAAACTAACAACCTTTTAAATTTCTTAATATAGAAACACACAAAACTGACTTTAGAGAAAATAAAATCTGGAGAGAGAGAGAGAGAGAGAGAGAGAGAGAGAGAGAGATTGAGATTGATTGTGTGTATGTGTACATAGATATATAGATATATGTGATGGGGCGGGGAGAAATAACCAAAACCTGAGAAACAGGTTAGACTTGACTGCCGAATTCCACCAAACGTCAGTCTACAGTCGGCATAAACACAGCTGTGTGTCTGCAGTCCTTGCACTCTGGAGTCTGAGGCAGGAGGATCTAGAGTTTTAGACCAGCCTGGGCTACATAGGTAATACCCTATGTGAAAACAACAACAGAAAACCCAGTAATACTTAGGACTTGACAAAAGTCTAAGAACACTTTCTGGTTTTTGGGGGGTTTTTTCCCCCCTTTTTTATGTAAGGCAGACACACCATGGTGTTCATGTGGTCAGAGAACAACTTTGAGTAATTGGTTCTTGATAGAACTCAGATCATCAGGCTTGGGGGCAAGCTGCTTTATGTCTTGAACCACGTTGTCAGCTCCAAGGACACTAAAAAAAATTTTTTTTTAATGACACCAGACCAGGGAAGGTGTTACAAGAGCCTGATAACACTAATGATTACAGATTTAAGAATGCTAAATGGACAGCTGCAGACTGAATCTAGTACATATTAAAGGGACTGTATATCATGACCACATGAAATTTATCCCAGAGTGCAGTGTTGGCTTAGTATATTGGTGGAATAAGAGAAGGAAGCAAGCCTTGGCAGCTCACTGCTGGAACCTCCACACTTGGGAAGACAGGGCAGGATACACATAATGAGCTTGAGGCCACCTGGGTTTCTGAATGGAGACTACGTCTTAAAGAACAATCAATTAGGCTGAGAAGGTGACCCACATGCCATACTAACAGGTGACAGAAAAGACTTAACAAAACTATTTTCTTTCACAACAGAAAATACTATTAGGAGTACAGAAAAAATTTCTTAGCTTGATTATCTATAGAAACACATAGGTAACATTGATCCGTCATGGGTCAGCAATCTTTCCTGTAGACCATGAAGGATGTTTATCCACTACTTCTGTTGTCCATTGCAATAGACGCTCTAGCCAAAGCAAGACTTTTTTGTGTGTAAGTCTATAAATAATTCAGCATGGTTATATTTATAGATTCAGTTAGTGAAGCTACATAAAGAAACTCTTAGGGTTAACACTCAAGTTTGAGAGACTTATAGAATACAGGATCGATATATAAAAAGTGGTTGTCAGTGAATAGGCTGCTCAAGAAGTAAAACCATTCTATTTATAACGGCACCAAAAGTAATAAAATACTTTGGAGTAAATAAGACCAGTAGTATAAGATGTATTCACTGAAAGCTACAAAGCATGTTACAAGGAAAAAGTTAAATACCCAGGACACAGGAAGACGGTCAAGGATAAGAAGACGCAGTGCAGTCCCAGTGGCTGTACTCAAAGAAGACCGGTGCCTCCTCTGTCAGAATTCCACCTACCTCTGACAGAAGTCATCAAGCTGATGGAGCTATTGAAGACTGCAGGCTTAAGGAAACCTACATACAAATATGTATAGCCTCAGACTAGGAGATGGTTTCTTATGGACTTCATCAACACTAAGAATTGTGTTTCAAAAGATGCCATCAAAAGAATGGAGAAAGGATGTTGTCCTAGCCTCAGAAGTGTATTTGAAAAGACTGTTCTACCTGAAATATGCAATGAACCTTACAACTCAGTACTTTTTTTTTTTTTTTTTTTTTTGTCATTTTTCATGACAGGGTTTTTCTCTCTGTAGCCCTGGCTATCCTGGAATACGCTCTGTAGACCGAGCCAGCCTCAAACTCAAGAGATCCGTCTGCCTCTGCCTCCCAAATGCTAGGATCAAAGGTGTACACCATTACCACCCGGCATCCAATAAAGAGTTTAAAATACTGCCTATGCTCATGTATTTCACAATTTAAATATCTTGCCTTTTATAAACAGACCTGCAGAAGTGGATACAGTAGATGCATTCCAGGGCCGGCAGAAAGACTGTATCATCGTTACCTGTGTCAGGGCAAGTGCTGTGCAAGGGTCAATAGGGTAAGTAGCTCACGTTGCTTTGTCACTTGTTGAGAAGCAGCTGTCATCTAGATCTACCAGTGACTGCTCTTAGCCCTAACTATCATTGTTTTATTCTTTTGTTTAAAATAGTGGTTCTCAACCTCTAGGTCAAGAAGTCTTTGGGGATGTCAAATGACCCTTTCACAGGATCACATATCCATCATATCAGATAATTACATTATGATTCACAACAGTAGCAAAATTACAGTTGTGAAGTAGCAACAAAAATAATTTTATGTTTGGGAGTCACAACATGAAGAACTGTATAAAAGAATTGCAGCATTAGAAAGGTTGAGAACCACTGGCTTAAACCTGTGTAATAGGTTGGCCATTGAGATGGCTCAGTTTGGTAAAGTGCTTACCATAGGAAAGCATAAGGACTTGAGTGACTGTCCGGTACCCATGTAAAAAGCCATGCATGATGGTGCGCATCTGGTAATCTGGGCATCTAAGCCAGAGATAGGCATACCCTGGGCGCTCGCAGAAGTAACTTTCTTGTTGTTACATAGATTCCTGGCAAGTTTGCAGAGATTGAACGTCACCATTACACGAGCCAAGTACAGCCTCTTTATCCTTGGACATTTGAGGACTCTGATGGTAGGTACACTCTGTGGGGGCCACAGGGAGTTTTAAAATTATCTGCTGTTGCCTATTATGGATTTTTTCATCAAAATGGAAATTATTTCTTGGTTACAAAATAAAGGTTGTTAGGTCTTTCAGCATCTTGGCTGTGAGCTTTTGTGTACCTACAAACTGTTCTTAATTAGCTCAAAGCTCAGGTGTATATACTAGGATTTCAAGGTGACTTGTCTAAAACCTGGTGGGCATTGGTGACAAGACCAAAGAAGGTGTGTAATCTACATAGAAAGTGCTAGGACAGAGTTGGGCAAACAGTAGTGTGGGTATGTGAGCAGCTTCTTCAGAGAGAGTTCAGGGACATGTGGAACACGAGCCAAGTACAGCCTCTTTATCCTTGGACATTTGAGGATGTGCCTTCTTTGGGTACATGGGTTGCAAGGAGAGGTCTGCCCCAGAGCCGTTCTGCTGCAGAGGTTCTTGGAATGAAGCATAATGTTCTGTATTTTAAGTGGGTACATGCTGTGAGTGAAGCCAGAGGCAGGCAGCAGGGTAGTATGCACTTGGTGCTCAGCTCATCTAGGGGTTACTGGTGTATTGGTACTTTTGAGTTTTAGCTGTGAGCTTTATCATTTCATGTCCCAGCTCTCTTGCCAGCCCAGTAACTTTTTGGTGTTTTAAAAAGTGGTCCTCTGAGGGGAGAAACCAACTCTGCTTGTTTTTCTTCCCTGTTTTGTTAATAGAAGCCAAGAGCATTCAAATGCATCTCCTTCCCATCTCACTCTGTGGTTTTTAGCTTGTGTTGTTTGTATACTCTTTAAAAGAAGCTGTAAAAGCTTGTTTTATATCTCTCTTGAAGTTGATAAGGAAAAACAAAATTTTATCATAAATATTGCTAAAAGATTGTTTCTAACATAAACATTAACATTTTAAAATAAAGTCATGGGAACTAGAGACATGGCTCAGTGGTTAAAAACATTTGCTGCCTTTGTAAAGGACAGGAGCTTGGTTCTCAACACCCCATGTTGGATGGCTTACAACTGCCTGTAACTCAAGCTTCAGGTCTCTGAAAAGTCTTGTTCACTGACATAAACAAACACATAGAACACAGAAATAAATTATAAACCCTTACTGATGGGCTGGGGACAGATCAGTGGTATAACACTTGCCCAGCAGGTATAAGGCCCTGGAGTCCATCCCCAGCAGCATGCATACAACTTAAGCAAGAGAGTAAAATAATAGGAAGATTCAGGGGCTGGAGAGATGCTCAGGGRKTAAGAGCTCTTGTACTCTTCCCTCAGTAGATAGTCCTTTGGGGCTTGGGAAGCCTTTGGGAAGCTAATAAACGCTGTGAGTTTTCTTCAAGAGCAGTCACGTCTGGTCAGGAATTTGCCTTCTGAAACAAAGTCTTAACTGTTAAAATGTCAGCCATGCCCAGGATCAGGTGGCAGTGTAGGTCAGCAGGATGCTTACTGCAGTAGCTGCTAGAGGAATGTAGTCATTGTGCACTTTCAGGGCGGATGCAGAACTGTAGTTTTAATTTTATTTTAACATAAATTTGAATAGCCTACCAGAGCTAGAGCTATAGGAGGGCATCTTGCTGTGTTGTAACAATGCAAGTGGAGTTCCCTTAGAGCTGTCACCAGCCCTGGCTTTTGATAATGCCTGCTCTTGGTTGGTCATTTGAACGCCTCCTTCRCTCTTCTGAGTGGTGAATTTTTGAGAGTCTGTTTTATCAGACTATATTCTTTCAGAAATGGAAGTTGGGTCCTCCTGCTTTTTCAGCAAAATGAATGTTTCTGTAGGGTGTGAATTTTTTCTCTTTGTTTCAGGAAAATCAACATTGGTATGAACTGATTCAGGATGCTCAGAAGCGAGGGGCCATTATTAAGACCTGTGACCCAAACTATAGACATGATGCAATGAAGATTCTGAAACTGAAGCCTGTACTACAGAGGAGTCTGACCCATCCCCCAGCCTCTGCCCCGGAGGCACCCAGACCTCAGGGTGGCTTGCCCAACAACAGGCTGGACAGTGGACTTGCCACAACATCTTTTGCTGCTTCTTTGTATCACACACCCTCTGATACTGTCACTTCAAAGGAACCTGAAAGGCCACTTCTTCAAGACCGACTTCGAGATCCACGACTACTCAGGAGATTGGATGCTGAAGCCAAGGGAACATTCCTGAAGGATCCACAGCCTGTGAGTCCCCAGCTCCCTGGGGTAGTTCATCTTTTGGGAGAACCTGGCTTCCCTGTAGTTTTCCAGGACCTAGTTGTACCACCATCCACTGCCATTGTTGCTCCTATGGGCAGCCACAGGTCACCTATGCAGGCTGAGCCACCACCTGCTCACCCTGCTGCTGCTGCCACCTCCACAAGTAAGAGGAAGTACAGTGACCCAGATGCTGGGCTCCGCCACAGAAGAGAGCCCAGAGCCTTCAGTGGAGAACAAGGGAGGCATGGCTCTATGACTCATCATGTGCTGAGAAGCACTGACTGGGACAGGAGGAGGCCAGATGACAGCAATGCCAAGAGGAGACGGTTTCTATAGTAGTGCCTGGTGATGAGACTGTCGCCCACAGGCTAGCTAGTAGCATTCTACAGATAACCTGGGTTTTGGGTTTGTTTTCGTTTCCCTTGAAAAGTCTCTGTTAGAGAATGGAAATATCTTGTTTTCAGTACTTTTTGCCAGTTGCAACTTGGAGAGGGCATTTGTATACCTGTAATCTTGTTCTTGAGGTCAGAAATTTAAAACGTTGGGAGCTTTCGTTCTATAGAAAGGGTTAGATCAGAGTGAGTACTGTAAAGGTTAAACTGAATCTATATAGCAAGTGGAAAATCCTTTTAAAATGTAAACTGGTAGACCACATTTCCTGCCTCAGCCTAAAACATTGATCATTTTCCAACAGAACAAACTTCATATTCAACCATTGTGTGGTAGACAAGTTTAACAGCCTCAGTACTGGGAATTAGCCAAGTTTGAACCAGTGGCCAGTGTCTCGAGCTGGGTTTCCTGGGCCTTTAGAAAGCAGCACAGTGGGAGTTGTCCTCATAGGTACACTTTGAGACAAGGCAGCTTGGCCCAGGGCATTACTGTGACAAGTTCATTTTCCTATACTGGTGTATGACTTGGTTTTCTGGCTAAATATCTTTTCCCTTCTCAAAACAGAAGAACAATTCTTGAATTCATGTTTCCAATGTTTTGTGAGGTTGGTGTAACTGGTGAATTGTAGACATGCTTAGCAAATGGAGGATTTGTGCTGGCTTGACCTGGCCTGGAAGAGTCCATTTAGGATGCCTGTGAAGGCTTGAGAGTTGACAGAAAAATTAAAAAGGATGCATTTGAAGGGATTCCAAGGGAGCTACACAGGGGCAGAGCAGATAGGATATCTCAGGCAGAAGAGAAACTCCATGAGAAAGAAGAGCAGCTGTCTGGGCTGCAGGACCATCCAGTAGATAGATGAAAGTGCAGTCTGTGTTGGCATCATTGCAGGCTCTAGACTCCATCAGACCTGGTGTGCTTGTGAGAGGAAAGCAGAGGGGCCTAGAAGTCAGTCAGGACAAGGGAGGACTGTTTAACCCTTCTCTACGTATAAGAGCATGTGAGTGTGAGGTCTCTTGTGATCACTGTACACACAGCCCATTAGCCGCCTTGGGGCAGGAAGACAGCCCTAAAAATTAGTGTTCGCTGTTTGGATGGGTTTTTGTCATCTGTTCTTAAACAAGGGTTTTGTGTTAAGAATTCTGCTGAAGTAGGTTTTGTTTGTTAAGAACTTTGAAAAAAACTGCATTTTGCCAAGTTTCAACATTTGAGTTTCCTGATCTCTTTCTGCTGGTGCTCAGACATAAACCCTGCTGAACTCTTACAAAACTGGGGAGTAGGCACCTTCTCAGAGCGCTTCAGCCTCCTGGCTGTCCCCAGCTGAGTGGGAAAGAAAGCCTGCTCTTGCTAGAGCAGGGGTTCAGTAAGCTCCTGCATGTGACATTGGCAGGAGACCTGTCACTTGTAATTTTCTTTCCTAGTGTCTGTGGGAAGTGCTCAGTTTAGCAGAGACTTGTAAAGGTAACCACTGAAAAGCCAAAAGTATGCTGAGAGGAGCAATAGCCAGGACATTTCCCACTCTAAAGACCAAGAAATACATTTGTACAAAGAAGTTTTTCCAAAACATGTAGTTGGTTGCTTTCCACTAAGTATGTTGTAAGGACATTGTGTGTTCATCTGCTGGCTCATGGCTAGCCATGTCAGAGTATTGGGATTTGTATTGCACCCTGCTTATTGTGTGAGTATAAGGGCTGCTGGGATTAGATTCTGGCCAAGGGATCCTCCTTTTCAGCAAGCAAACCTTGTCTTAGAACTGTCTCAGTAGAATGTAGTTGCATAACATTAAATTTGGAATCTTATTCCAGTTGGTAAAGGTATTTGCAGAAAGTGTTTGCTGTGTCAAGTGGCCTTTCCTGACAGTTCTGTCAGAAATGGTTAACCCTGACAAGATAAAAAGTTCACTTTGTCCTTGCTGTGGTTAAAAGAACATGCCCCAACTGCTTTCAAATGTTATTTCAAGGTGAATGTATTATACCTGTCTTATTTTGCTTCTCTTTTGATTTACCACAGTTTGTTCAGTTATGTTTTCATGAATTATCAGGAGTAAATTTGAACAAAAACATGTGAATAACCTCCTGTAAATGTGTTTTATAACAAGAGTGTGCTAAACTATTTTCTAAAAATTACTTGTGCACTTTGGGAATCTTTCTGTAGCTTTGAGTTTTGTATGCTCTGGATTCATAACTGGATTTTGGCAAATAGTAAATCTGTTATCTTTGTTAAAACCTAATATTTAAGAGAAAATGGCASAAATAAAAACAAGAAAACTGGCCTGGCTTAGAAGTATTCCGTGCTGCTAGGGTAAAGCTGGAGGACCCTTTCCTCTGCCAGCTCCCTGTTTTTATTCCCCTCCTTGCCCAGTCGCACTCTCCTCATCCTTGGGTCCCTTTGGAATCTGGGTATAGTTATGAGCGTCCCCATTGCCACATGGACAGCCTGTAGATTACAGCAAGTTCATTAGGATGGGGCTGGGAGGTAGAGACTACAAATGAGCAGTGACATGGGCCAGGAACTCTTGGAGATGCCGGAGGAGGCACGGCACATCCATGTCCAAGTCAGGTAATTGCCAGTGGCCACAGATAATCAGAATACACATAGTAGCTTACAGAATGATGTCACTTAAAGGGCACTTAATCTGCTTTCTGCATCTTGCTGTAGCCAGGGTGCACTCTGAGATCACAGGGAAGAAGGGAGGGTGATAATAAATTTGCCCAATGGGATGAGCGCTGTGCCATGGTCACTTCATTTGTGGAATTTGTTAGCATAGTAGCTGTCAGTGATTGAAGTGAGCAGCATCCCTCTCTGTACCAATCCACAATTGTACGCAGTCATCCCACTCCCTGGGTTTCACTATTCATATCGAGGAATAAATAATTCAGGGAGCAACAGAAGATTTAGCTTGAACTTAAGAGAATTTACTGTGTTACGAGCACCACAGAGGCAATTTCTGCACGCAAGGGACCTGAGTTATCACCGCTTCTTCTATGGGATGTGAGTGGAGTTCTCCAGTGGCATCTGAAGCCATGGAGGCTCGGAACATGGCTGGCTTTCTTTCTCTGCCTTTGGCCTGGAAGTCAGCAAGGGACCTTTTAAAGAGGTGTTGCTTCTGGCCCACCCTACATTTTCTGATCTAATGTTTTTGGGCACAGCTCTTGAAGATTGGAGCTCTTGTGTGTTTCAATAGCAGAGCCTTAGAGTCTAGCTCCTGTGGAGTCATCAGGAATAAGGGTCTAATAGGGGTCAGTACATCATYTCTAAGGTTCTGGATGTAGGCCTCCAAGTAAAGTCAATGGGACACCAGTTTCTGTTAAGATGGGAGGTTCGCTAGGGCAGTCAGTGCAGCAGGGCCAACCGATCCTCCCACCAGAGTCTTATTAGTTACAGGGCCCCTTTGATTTTCCTGAGGGTTTGTTCTTTGTTTGGACACTCCGGGCTTGGACATGTATAAAATCATGGAGACAGGTTCCTACCACTTCCAAAGCTGTGTGCACTTGTTCAGATAGTCATTCACTCTACATTTTTTTCTCCATCACCTGYCCCAGTGCTGGCAGGTCCTGCTAGGCCAGCACTCCACCACACCCCTAGAGATTTTCCTCCCCCTTTAAAGACAGGGTCTCCGTATGTGGCCTAGAATTCGCTCTGTGTGCTGATTAGGCTGAACTCAGAGGTCCACCTGCCTCTGCCTTCTGAGTGCTGGGATTTAAGGCATCCCCACAACACCTGGCTAACTGCCTCTTTGAGCTTTTTTTTTTTTTTTTTTTTTT
>BDUI01000326.1:58767-70230 GCA_002335545.1 Apodemus speciosus | reverse complement strand
GAGAGAGAGAGAGAGAGAGAGAGAGAGAGAGAGAGAGAGAGAGACTGGTCCAAGGTCACAGAGGGTGTCACAAGATAAGCTTGTACCTCAGGACCCCACCCCACTGCCTCCACTCACACCCATTTTAACCCTTCCCTGCTCCCAACATCTCCCCATAAATCTTAAAAGAGGGTTGTTCTGTTGGTTATAACATTTGGAATCTTRTGACAAAGCAAGCAGAAGATGCAGAATTAAAGATTGTCACCGGTAATAATGATGACGATGATAACAAACATTTACAGAACACCTTTCATGTCAGACTGCATGCAAAGCGGCCTGTGAATGTTGGTTCTTCCCCAAGCGGTGTGACTTAACTTGTTTGCAAAGCCTCCACTTGCAGTTTAGAGACCTTAGGTAGCTCGGCCAAGGTCACACAACTAAGGAAGATTTTGGTTTGAGAGATGGATCTTCAGGTTCTTAATTGGATGTTTCCTCGCTGGCTGGCTTGCTGGATTATTTGTGGTATGACACAAGTTCTTTCAGAGCCTCGGTTTACCCGTCTGTCAAGTGTGAATGGCAAGACCTTCCTTTGCTGCGAGCCAACTTGAACATGTCCTCCTCAGATTTCAAGGAAGGGCCACCCCACCAAGCTGTCCAGGAAAGCAGACTCAGGTCAGTGTCCCCTCCCCCAACACACAAGTGCTCCCATCCTGGTCTCAGTGCCTCCAACTAGAAGAAACTCCTCAGAGGAAGGAAACAGACCACAGCTTCTTGGATTACCACACTGTGGAGATCCTGGCTTTCCTGGCTCCTCACCTAACTAGCTGTGTGCCTTTGAAGAGAACTCTTCCTTGCTCTTAGCCTCAGTTTCTCTGTCTGTGTGAAAAGGAGATTTATCTGGGAGTGTAGCCCCTGCTCCCCTGCTTTTCCATCCTGAACTGGCCACATTCCACAGCAGCCTCCAGGAAAAGGCTTTCCTTTCAAAGAATAATAAAGTGCCCAGGAATGAATAGGATTCCAGCCATGTAGGGACCAGGTGGCCCGGCCCTGTTCATTTCTAAACTGCATTAAGGTGCTTTCTGACAAATGACCTTTCACTGGCAGAGAAAAGCAGCTGAGCACCAGGGGCAGAAAAGTGTTAATGAACACCCCCACCAGAATCATCGATGGCTCCCTCTCTCCAGCGGCCTAATCATCTTCACTGGTGGGACTCCAGCCCTCACTGTTCTGTTGTAATTCAAATTGTGAGTGTGTGTGAAAATCTGTTACTGAAAAGCATCCTAGAGCAATGCAGCGACTTGGCACGGGCCTTTATTTTTAAAAAGGGATGTGTGTCTAAGCATATACGTGTGTGCATATGCTTGTGTCACATACATAGGGCGAGACRACACAAAGGCTCTGGAGACGTATTAAGTCATAAGCAGGGGAGAGGAGAGATGGGACAGGCTTTGCTGTAGAYATCTTCCCAATGCCTTCCAAATCCTTTGCTATCAGGAGATAAACAACAGGGGTCAAAGAGTAACAGGAAATCATAAAGTCACATGCAAAGATGATCTCCTAGCTCTGCAGTGRGAGGTGACAGTGAGGCCCCGCCCTCCAGGGATCCCAACACAGACTGACAGCAGGAGGGATCAAGTAAACTCAAACCAAGGAAGGAAGCAAGCCTTGAGCTCAGAGCTGCCCACACATYCTGGCCACGCCCACAGTAGCTGCATTCTCTGTGCCAGACCAACRTTTGGATTCTTGAGAAATCCTTTGTCCCTTTGACCTTGACCAGTCGAGATACAGAAGTGAATGGGTGGCAGCTGCCTGGGACATATCTGGGGTTAGGTCACCTCATTTAGGRGTTAGGAGACACCCCAGGGTCTCCATCTCTATAGCCCATGTTGGTACAAGAGATGAAGAACAGGGCTCACTCCCAGGGCATTCCCCAAGGTGATGCCTCCAGGCAGCAGCAGCAACTGCAAGCTGCATCCGGCTCCTCCCTGCCCGTTCTCAGCTGTAATCTCTAGATCATACTCCCATTAATTATTATTACCGTATTAATCATACATGTGATTAATTCAGTAATGGTGATTCATAATTGATTGCATTTTATATGACGCCTTTCATCCACACATCTCCCAAGATGTGCACAGCCTACAACAAGACTCACATAGAGCAGGACGTGTTCCTAGCTCGTCTGCATTTTGTTGAATAAACTTCTCTTCACAGAGGCAGGGGGCTAACAGTCTTTGGGCAGACTGGGCTTGCCAGCTCTAGCTCCTGGCCCATCTCTCTGAGCAATGGCATCCTGCCTTACCTGGTGTTGGCTGTGTTCTGGGAGTCCTGTAGACTCTAGTCCTTTGGCAGGCAAGTCCATATGAGCCCCCAGACGCTGGCTGAGCCAGACCAGCTTTCCTCTACAGAAAGCAATGCTACAAAATGACTCCGGGTCAGGGCTCTAGAGCTAGGCTCTCTGCTAATGAGYGGTGTATCCTTGAGCAAGCTGCTTCCTTCCTGCCTCAATTTGCCTAAATCACAGTGGCATTAGTAATAGCCTCTCTCTCTCTCTGGACAGCTCGACTGTGAAACAGTATGGAACAAAAACAATTAAACACCTCAGACCTACTGTATAGGAACTTTAAGCTTGTGGCAGATCTGTAACTGGACTTTTCTTCTTTTTTCTGGGCCTCAGTTTTCTCAGCATTAAAATGGGATGATGAAGGTCAGAGAGATGATCCAGCAGTTATGAGAAGTGTCCAACTCTTACAGAGGCCCCGAGTTTGGTTCCCAACACCTACTTTAGGCAGCTCACGATCACCTATAATTCCAGGTTCAGGGAAACCCAATGCCCTCTTGTAGCCTCTGTAGGAACCTGTATACCACACACACACATACACACACACACACACACACACACACACACACACACACACACACACACACACACCACACAAAAATAAAATCATAAAATGGGAGGGTAGGTTGGCTTCAGAAATTTCTTCAATGAACCCCAACAACAGTAGCAGCCGGGATTCTGAGGACTCAAGAGGCAGGTACGCTGGGCTCTCAATCCTCTTTGCCATYTTCAGGTTCTGTGACCTTGAGCCAAGGTCACAAGATGTCTTGCCCAGTCTTAGGCATCCAAAGACCTAAGCTTGGTGTAAGGATTTAATGAGCAAATACTTGAAACCTTTGGCTTCTAGAAAGCGATTAGCATGGAGTGGCTCTGCCACTTTGTACCCAGCAGGTGCATGTCACTTTACTGGTGTGCTCCCATCTCCACTCTCTGCTGCCAGGTGAGAGATGGTAGTATTTCCCCCATTATTTAGAGGAGAGCACCGAGGTTAAAGACTCAATCTTGGGTTGTTCAGTCAGGGCAGGGCCTCATTGTAGCCCTGGGTTCACTGATATTTGGTCTTGGCCAGATGCTTGTTATTCTAGTACTGTCTTTCAGTAACTTGTGAGGAAGCTCAAATGGCAGTCTCTAATTGCAAGCAAAGCAAACAGGGGCCTGGAGAGGCATGGTGCCTCCCACAGTGCTCATACCAAAGGAGCCCTTGGTCAGCTCACRACGGGCTGCGAGTGGATGCGAACATGCCCAGTTGCTTGCCTTTGGCACTGGGTCTCTTCTTCTGGAGTATCTGGTTAGGATCCCTGTAATGGGGAGGGGTCAGAATGTCTCCTTCCCAAGCTCCAGGCAGCRTGACCAGTGAATCCCAGACTAGGAGGAAGAGCCCAAGGCCCCTGTGGAGAAGTTGCTGGATTCCTTCCAGAAGGATGAAGCCCAGACATATCCTGACCCACTCCATCCCCACTCCATCCCAGGCAGAAAGTCCGGACTCCTTGGCAGCAACAAATCTGGCTTGTGAAGCCTCACTGGTGGGAGCAGTGGAGCTCACTTTCATGAGCCTGACGTTGGGGATCCACTGGGACGGGATGCACAGAGCCCCTCGACCAGAGGGCGGGTGACTGTCTGACCTTGCTAGGTTGCATCTCTATGCATCAGTGTTGGGATCCTAGCTGAGTCCTCACTATGTGCGGCATCTTGCTGGGCCCCAGGGATGACAGAACCATAGTGAGGTTAGTGAGACTGTCCCTGTTACCCACACATCATACAAAGGGTGACCAAGCATCTACTATGTGCCAGACAAATGTCAAACTAGTGGGGTGGTATAGTATGTCTGCACACATGCACATGTGCTCATTGTGCACATGGGCATGCGTGCACACACTCATACACACACACACACACACACACATACACACACACACATTCACACTGGAGTTATAGCAAGCAATCTCAGCCCATAAAGCTCATCCATCTCTCCTTCATTTGAGGACTGTTTCTGCTGACCATCAACCTGGGGAGCGGAAGCTGGCCTGGCCTCCATCTCTGCCATCTTCCTGCCTCTTGGAAGGTGTACAGGACTCTCCTGGGGCTGCCCCAGGTTGGTGGTTGTGGGGCTGTTTGCAGATGATGCATCAGGGAGACAGCATACCAGCAAGGTGGGGAAGAGCCAGGGGAAGCCACAGGAGGGAAGTGTGATCTCATTGGGTACCTGCTGTTTCCCACCTACCCCAGTGCCAGCTCTAGACCTAGAGGAAAGTGGGTTTCCCCTCATGGAGCAGGTGATCTGGGGCAGAATGGCACAGCAGATGTGCCCTTCCTCTCAGACATGTGCTGATCACAAAATAATTGACCCAGTTATAGAAATACCAGCTCCGCACCTTGGTTCTCTCCTTCTCGCTCTGTCGGCAAGAGCCCACAGCCCCCTTCTCACCAGTCACTGGCACTGGCAGGAGAGCACCAAGCAGGCATGGAGTACAAAGTACCCATGTGCAAACGTGGGGCGTCCTCTGCAGAGGAACTGCTTGAACAAAGGAAGCTGCAGCTGCTCAGGGACGCCCAGGAAGGCGCCCTTCTTCTCAGCTCTGTCATTCACTCACACTCCATCCAAAGCAACGATCTCATTAACTTGTCCACTATGACACCACCCCTGGCTCCTGCCTCCTTTTGTCCAGGTCCCATCTGAGGAGGAGGTGGAAATGGGACTACCTGAAGGTGTCAGGTACCACCCCTCTGGAAGCTCTACTGATTCATATTGAATTTCTCACTTAGTGGTCCTTGGCTAAATGGATGGAGACAGCTCCTGAAGCCGCTGCTCTCTCTCACTCTGCTGGTTTTGGCGACCATTACTTGTGATCTCTCGCTGGTCCATATTTAACTCACATCACCTCTGGGTCTATGGGGCGGGTCCATGGGGCGGGGCGGGGGGGGGTCCTTCCATCATTGGAATCCTACTGCCTCTTCTCGTGAAGAGCTGGGGCTCTTCACTGACCCTGTTTCCCTTTGGTTCCCACACACGCTGCTTTTGAAGTTGTCTGGAGAACATGGTTCCATATCTCCCTTCCCACCGCTCTGGGAGCTTCTGAAATTTTGTAAATGTGGGAGCAAGAAGCTCTGGGCTTATACACCGTCACCCCATTCTTGTCCAATCGAGGTCATGAAAAGCTATGACCACACTTACAGTGATGGTGGAGTCCTGGGGCCAGAACCTGGTTGGAATGGCTGCACGTACCTCTGGGACTGCAGGCTGCCTGCTGCATCCCAGTTTCCTATGGCTGCTATGGGAACCACAGCAGGCCCCACTTGCCAGGAGGATCAAACCATGAGCTCTGTCTACTCTGAGGGCTCTCCTCCAGTGCAATCAGGCTGCTGCAGGTTGCAGGCTGACCCTTTGCTCTCAAGGGCGTYCCCAGCCTGTCCAGTAGACTCCAAGARTTCTCTCTCACCACGGAGSGGGGAAAGCCTCTCYCYCTGGATTTGAATCTTCAGKCAACAAACTAAGACAGCACTGGAAGTCAGAGGTGGTTGAAGCAGTTTTGTGAGGAACAGGGCGAGGAGCCCTGAGTATGCATGCCTACCCACATGAACTCAGTGTCCCAGGCCAGCCTGAGTGGCTGTGATGACAGAAGCCACACTTTCCCTGTCCTTCTGTCCCCATTCCAAAGAACACACTGAGAACTAGACCCAAAGCAGGTGCTCATAGTTGCTCTCACTTTAGAGATTGAGAAACTGAGGCAAACACTTGCCCCAAGTCCTATACTGAGTTTTACCCCCAGGCAGTGACCTCACAGTTGTTACCCCGATCCTCCTCAGTTCCCACAAACATCACACAGGCTTCAGAGTTTCCTGCTCTAATCTATACCCTGGAGCTGTTAAGTCCCTGGCTGAGTCCCTGGCTCCTTCTAGGGCCTTGGATCTTTGTGGTCAAGGGAAAGGGTGGGGCAGGGTGGCCTGGGATCCTCCTGGTTTAATGTTTCTGGATGTTTTGACACTTCCTGGGACTGACCTGAGCCGGTGGCAGAGTCTGAGCTGGCTCAGAGTGGTTTCCTCAACATCAACAGGGTGACAGGCTCCCCAAGGACAGAGAGGTGGCATCTGGAGCAGGTTGGTTAGAAGCCTGACATGAACGCACAAGCCGCTCAGCATGGGAGAGACTGGTGGAGAGGGGCCACCAGGGTCACTGAGGCRCCAGGTAGGCAAGTCTGAGGGCTTGGTTGTGGCTTCCATTTCTTATTTTTTAGTTGTTTAGACGTTTTAGTAAATGTCTTTCSGGGCTCAATGGTCAAGCATGTACCACGAGACTACTACATGTCTATGAAGGTCAGGAACTCAGGGCGAGACTAGAACTCCTCAGCCAGGTGCCACAGGACATTTTGCAGAAAGAATCCGTTGTCACCAGCCATCCACACACAAGGCTGCAGCTCCTCTGGCATCCTGAACCAATAAATAAATATATAGATTATTCTAACATTTCAGCACATTGAGGACTGTGTGCCAGGCTCTATGTTAGGACTTGAGAATCAAACCCATGTCAGTTCAAAGAGCACAGAGTGTCAGAGGCACGCCCCTGAGTGGAGAAACAGACAAGATTAGTGTAAAGGTGCTTAGCAGGTGCAAAGTCTGCTGGGAAGTCACCAGGAGTCTGGTGGAGCCCCCACTTCACAGCCCTGGCAGAGCCAGCCTCCCAGACCGGCCAGGGCTATTAATACCCTGCTGAATCAGGGGGCTCTGGAGTTTCAGCTTAAGATGCACAGAGAGCTTGTTAGATATTCTTGACTCCTGCCCTGCCCCGCCCCCTTTCTGCCTGCCCTTTCCTGCCAGCATCTATGGAAAGTAGCAGGTGTTGATGGAGAGTGAGGGGGCTTAGAAGACAGGAGGGGTGGAGGAGGGGGAGAACTGAGAGATAACCAGTCCCACACTGATTCGCTGGGTGGCCCGAGTGAAGAATGTTGCCGCTTTGAATTTCCTCATCCTAGGAAGGAGACAGAGCAACGTGACTGCCCAGGGCACTGCGTTCGGTAGCCCCTGCYKGTTCACAAYAAATACCTGCTTGGACTGTGCCATGGGCCTCACCCTGGGAATCTGCTGCAAGGACACTGGCCAAACCGGCCCTGGGACCGACTCTCAGATGGGTGGTGAGGCAGCACCTAGTCAGATGTCACCTCTGGGTGGGCTCTGCACAGCTTGGTTCCATGCGTCCCCATCCAGCGCCCTGTCACACTGCACTGTGGAATTCCGGCTGCAGCTGCTCCTTCTCCACGTGCTGATGGACAGCCAGCTTCCTATGGGAAGGCTGGGCCAGGCTAGTAGACTTGGGCCTGGCAACCATGCTGACAACCGGAATACTTAAGATCAGATTTCCATCTAGGTCTCCCTCTTGTCAGACGACTCRTTTCTCCTGGGTAGTTGTCTGGACTATCAACTATCTCCAAGCAAACACAGCGCCCACAACCCCAGCTCTGAGAGAGATACGCTGTTCTCCAGGACGTGGGAAGGCCATGTGCGTGTCACTTGCTCTCAGACTCACGAGCGATGCCATGCTCAGAACAGTGACAACATGCCTGGTTTATGAACTGCTGAGGACTGAACTTTGGAATTTGTGCTAGCTAGACACGCTCTACAATTGAAACCACAGCCTCTGGCCCAAAGTCATCTGGCTAGTTAGAAGTGGAGCCCAGTCTGTAGACTCAGAATCCTGCCTATATGGCCTGCCTCACAAGTGACTTCAGGGATGTTCACCATACCACATCCTCTGGGGGGTTCAAACCCCACTTTTCTTYAAGATTTTCTAAGCCAAGCCTCCACGGGTACCCAGGAGAGCACTTTGAGGACCCTCCCTGTTGAGAACAAGAATTTGATGATCGGCATACTGGACCCTTACCATCTATCTACTCTTTACTAGGATGCTATTTTCACTCACAGTGGGGAAATCTCCATTTCCTTCCCTTCCTGCCCAGGAGGGGCAGTGTGTGCACACATGGAAGGGGAAAGGGAGGCCGTGAAAGATTGCCTCGCTGCTCACTAATGAAGGCGTGCCAATTTTCCATGCAAACTGAAATGAAGTCACTCTCAGCGGGAAGCCGAATTCGGAGAGAGGGAAAGGCATTGCAGTGGCTTCCCTTCCCGGTGATTCCTGCTCCCTGGACACAAGGCTGCGTTCCATGGCAACAGCATTCACACTTTGCTAAAATAAAAGCTCCCGCCAGCTGGACCCCTCATTAAAGTGGAGCCCCGGGATTAGTGTTTCCTTGGTGAGTGGCAGAGGGGTGCTGGCTGCCCTCCAAGATGACCCCGCCTCCTGGGCACAGTAGCCCCCAGGTAGGGTGGCCAAGAGCCTGTTTGGTCATCCCATCTGGCTTTCTCCACTATGATGGTACCAGGGCTGTGGGGATCTTAGCCTGGAGAGTGAACTGGATCTTGTGGGTGATGACTGATAGTGGGACAGAGAGAGCTGAGTTCAAATCCTCATTGCTGGTTAGTGGAGGTTCTTTCTGAGATGTGTCAATTCTCTAGGACTCCCACGRAGGTAGAGATGAAGGSTCTAAAATTAGCATATCACCCCATGGCTTCTCCCAAATTATTTTCCTCCATCCTCCCCTTCTCCTTTTTCTCTTTTGAGGCAGGGTCTCATGCCTTCTAGGCTAGCATACAGCTCATGATGTAGCCCAGGCTAGCCTTGAACTCATGGTAATTCTCTTGCCTCAGACTCCCAAGTTCTGGGATTACAGGTATATGCACCATACTTGATTTATTATACTATCCTTTTAAAAATTATATAATGTCTTCTTCCTCTTCATTGTCTTTTTTCTTTTCTTTTTTTGGAGTTGACAGAGTCTCACTAGGTAGCTCAGGTTGGCTTTGAACTCACTGTATAGACCAGGCAKGCCCTGAATCTATGTCCCTTTACCCCATGAGTGCTGGAATTAAGGGTGTGCACGGCCACACACCACACAAGGCTTTCTTCTTATCTTCTTACTTATTAATTCATCTTGGCTTCCTTTCTGTGACCTGCCCTCTACAACTTACAGCATTGTATGATCCTAGCTATTTTAGAAAGTACTTTTATTTGTGAAATACAGTCACTACAAAACAGCTTGAGGCTTATGCCAGCAGCTCCAGGCCTAAGTATCAAGAGCCCGCCTGGAGCTATGGAGGGGCAGAAGCTATCTCTGGGTAAGGATGCTCTCAGATGCTCCTACGAGATCCCCTCAGTATACATTTCCCAGGCCTTGTCTCACTGTGTGAAGAGCTAGTCTGCACCAAGGCTTAAAGAGGCTCAACTGGACAAAATACAGGCCTTAGATTGAATCCTCAGAGGTCAAGAGAAAAGCAAAATTGTTGAAAAGATTAGCGTCGGGGGCCAGGAAGATGGCTCAGTGGACTAAGGCGCTTGCTGTCGAGCGATGACTGAGTTTGATTTGCACCCAGRTTCACATGGTTGGGAGAACTGATTCCCAAAAGTTGTCCTCTGACCCCCCAACACAAAACAAGTAATGTAAATTGTTTTGAGAAAAATCAGTATTGAGAAAATTAGCCAATGCACACATACACCATAAATCATTAAATTTTCTAAATGTGACTATGGTTCTTCATAGGCTCATGTATTGGACATATGGCTGATGACTGTGTTGGGGAAGGTTTTGCTACTGTAGCAGACACACAACAACACAGGGACCTGTAGTGTAGCTATTGAAACATTCCCTTCTGGAGGGAGGACAGAAGCTTATAAGACTCTGGAACTAGAGGAAATGTAAAGGGCTCAGGAAATTCCTGAAAATTATAGGATTTACACGGACCACCTACAGTTATAAAAGCAGTAACAATTGGCGGGGAGTCCTTGGAGGGAGCATCAGGGATGTGGCTTTCAAGAGTCGTCATGGGCTGAGGTGGGCTGTTTGCGGATGTAGCTGTCTTTAACAGCTCCTGAGGGAAACTCCATCAGCTCGCTGGTTTGCTAATCCAGACTTGGGTTGAAACTTTGCTGTCTTCAGTGCTCAATCTGTGGTGAAGAGATGTTTGCTCATGTCTGTCCAGGAAAATTCTYAGAGCAACCCATCATTGAAAGGCTGTCCAAAGACAGCAGCCTGTTCTCAGGCAAGCAGTTCATGGTAAAGGACCGTGAGGCCAGTGGCTTCCTCTCCAAGACCAAGGCAAGACACCAGCTATGACAACAGAGAGCTTACCTGCAGAAAATGAGCAATGGGCAAATTGTTGGCAGCTGGTGAATCTAGGGGATGGGTACAGAGGAGTTAACTTTATTCTTCCCAAGTAGGTTTGAATATTTTTCAAATTAAGAGGTAAAAACAATTAGATTTCATTTCAGAGAAATGGGCACTGCTACACAGAAACCTTGTACAATAAGGAGTCATCACTCTGCACATGGAATGAGAATTTTATCTTAATAGCTATTTTTATTTTCACCCAGATGTTTCAACCCTGCTCTGCAAGGTGTTCAGAGCTTGGCCCTGTGTTGGGTGGGGTAAAGCCTGCCCCTCACCTGTTACCAGGGGACACTGAGTACTCCTCTTCTGAGTCCAGCTCCTGGCAGAGTGCTGGCCCGCTGAGATACTTACAGAGACCCGTAGGATGAACACATGAAGCAGACAGGCACAAAGTGCAGCCCAGTTCTGTAGGGGCCACCTAGAAGTCCAGGCCCTGGCAGTGGGATGGGGATTCTGGGAGGGGTGAAGTCCCTGCCCCATCAACTTCTGAGCTCCAGGCTGTTCATTATTTAGGGATAGAGACTGATCTGGCATAGGACACTGGGTATGTGGGCTTGGGCGTGGAGCAGACGCTGAGCCCCATTGACACCTGCTGGTTTGAGCCGCCAAGATACCTGTGTTAAGAACAGTAATCAGGTTAGGAGCACATGATTGGATAATTGAATTGCTATCCTTGGGGAATTGCTGTTTAATTAACGGGACTGAAGGCAGAAGTAGGTAGTGGAGGGAGGCAGGTCTGATCAGCTAGCAGCTAGTGGGACTGGGATACCCTTGCAAGGTGGGAGCCCTGAGCTCTAACCTACTTCCACCTGAGGGGCAGGAGCGGGTCATGTGATACCAGCTGGCCGGGACACCAAATCTGAAGGAAACTCTGTTCGCTTGAGGAGAACATGATTCACTTCAATAAGCTTCTGACCTTCAAATCAAAGG
>BDUI01000326.1:47036-57197 GCA_002335545.1 Apodemus speciosus | reverse complement strand
CAGATTGCAGCCAGCGTTCTCAGCTGGTGCTGCCACCAGGCACCTGGCCCTGCAGGCTCTGCGCTCTGCCTCCCCTGTGAATGGTGTCCTTTCAGTCCCCCCATGGAAGCGGCTCCTTTGTGGCATCTGTATTCTTTCTCAGCTGCYATCTTACTAAGAAAACTGAGCCCTCTCCCCCCAGGGCTCCGCATTGTCCTGATCTTCCCAGAAACTGCCGAGGCACTGGGCTACAAAACAACCGCTCAGCATTTGCCTGCTTCAAGGCTGGCATGGGAGGGAATGGTGCTCTCTGAGCTGCCTGACACTTGTACTCCCAGTAAACAATGATTACAGTTCATGAACAAGCTAGTTGCAGAAGCTGTGGCCTGCTGCCCCTGAAGGGACAGTTTCGGGGAGGAGCCATGCTTCAGGAGAGAGCTTAAAAGAACAGGACGGAACTATGGTGTAGCAAAGTACAGAATAAACAACCAGCGTGTGCGCACGGAATGTTCTTAAGGGTCATTAATATTGACAGTGTGGCTCTCGACTGGACGAAGGGTGACACTCTCATTAATCATTTTTAATGGCAGCTCTGGTTCCATTTCACATGGCATTTCGTATCGTCAAGTCTCCCAGGGGTACTTTGCTTCTGGGAATAGTAAGTAGAGGTGGCTGTTCCCATCTGCCCAAGGAAGGAAACACGTGTCCTTCCGTGTGTCCACTGCTCCAAGTCAGCAAACCCAAGGCCGGCACTACGATCGGAAAAGGCTGAGACTACATTCACACAGTCACTCAAGGGGCATTTTGAAGTGCCTACTATGGGACTAGGGAGATGCCTCAGTTGGTCATGTGCTTACCCTGTAAGCATGAGAACCTGAGTTTGATCCTCAGAATCCCCCCCCAAAACAAACAAGCAAAAACAGACAAACAAACAACAACAAAAACCCAACCTCTGGGTGTAAAAGAGTTGCTCCGTTGCTGACAACCATCGGTGACTCCAGTTCCCCAGGGAGCTCTGGACATAATGTACACGGTGCACAAGACATATAAGCAAACAAACCACCCATACACAGAAATAAAACAATTCCTTCCACACTTGTAATTATACTTGTAATCCCTGCATGGGGGCAGAGAGGAGGCAGAAGGATCACTGGGGCTCACTGACCAGGGAGTGTAACTTAATCTGCAAGCTCCAGGCTCTGTGAGTGTTTCAAAAAACAAGGTAGAAAGAATGTGACTAAAGACAAGGTTGACATCTATCCTATTCTCTGTCTCTCTGTCTCTCTCTCTCTGTCTGTCTGTGTCTTTGTCTGGCTGTCTGTCTCTGTCTCTCTCTTTCAATGACTACTTTGCAATTAGTACTGAATCAGGCCTCAATGCATAGGGTGTTCAGAGCAGGCCAGTCCATCTCATCAAGGATGACTTGGAGGCAGAGAACCATTCTAAGTGTGCCAGCAAGACTTCCTGGAAGAATAGGCATGGGACTTGACCCTGAAGTGTGGGTAAGTGTCCATCTAAGTCAATAAAGGGGATCAAATTAAGGGTAGATTAGGATGTACCCAGAGACACAGAAGAGAGAAAGGGGCAGCTTTGAGAGCAGCACACCTGGTTGTTAATCAGACACACACCTGGCTGTAGTGCTGATCGAAGACATTTATGGTGCACATTGATCCCCACAGCAGGATTAGCCACAACAGTCCAAAATGTGAGACAAAATCCAAGTGTTTGTCAGCAGGAAATGGATAAAGAAAGCATGGGATGGCCATACAACAGACTTCAGCTACAGAAAGGAATGGAGTCTGTGGAGATTAGACTTGACTGTCAACTTGACTGGATTTAGACTCTCCTAGCAGAGCTATGAGGCACCTCTCTGGGTGTGTCAGTGAGAGATGCCAGAGAGGGTAAACAGAGGAAAAGATTTATGCTGAGTGTGTGTGGCACCAGCTCATGGGCCACGGGTCTGGATGAAATAGGAAGAAAAGAAGAGAATAGCACCACGATGTTCCTCTGTCACACATGGGTCCAAGTAACTATGGCCCAGCCAGAAACCATGAGCAGAGGTAAAGAACTCTTCCCTTTAAGGTGTTCTCAGGCATTTTGGCTACAGTGACATATAAGTACCTCATGCAAGAATGCTGATGTGGTGGCTACACAGAGGGACATAAGGTCTTGGTGCTAAGGGGAAGAAGTCAGACCAAAGGATGTGTGTAATCCTTCTTATATGCAACACCCAGGACAGGCAACTCCATAGACAGAGTAGGAGGGGAGCGAAGGGGGGCAGGGGCTGAATGCTAAGGGTCATGGGAGTTCTACCTTGGGGTGGTGATTTGGAATTAAATTCCCAGTTAGTACATCAGGAGTGTGTCAATGCTATGCCTACTTTCAGATGGATATATATATACACACACATGTACATATATGTACACAGTACATATATGTACACATATACATATATGTACATATATGTACACATATCCATATATACACACATATATGTATATATGTACACACACACACACACACACACACACACACACATACATATATTACCTGAAGCCTTAAACAAGCAAAAGGTTTGGAAGAGAAACAAAAAGAGAATCCCCTGGTGCACAGGACTTGCAGGCCGTGTCCTTTGGGTGTCCCTTGCACATTCCCAGCTTTTGTCACCTGCTCAAGTCTTCCCAGTCATGACCTTGACACTGACACCAGCCATATCCTCAAATCTCCAGGGAGCCTGGATGTTCTGCACCGTGGCTATGAGGTAAATTCTGTGGCACAGAGGCCCTGGTGGGTTTGTCCCTGTGCCCTCCCATTGACTTTATGGCCAACTCACACAGAAGGGGAACAACCTAGAAGTGTTAAGTTATCATACGGTACACAGACCTAGGGCCTAGAGTTTGGTCCCAATGCCACAGAGTCCTTACTTGACACCTTGATGTTCTACTGTTCTCTACATTACAAAATAAGAAAAATGTTTTGTTTAAAAACAAAACAAATCTCTTTTCCCAGGCTGGTGGCATGGCTTAGCATGTCAAGGTACTTGCTGCCAAACCGGAGCACTGGACTTCAGTCTCTCAGGTGCCCACGTGGCAGAAGGAGAGAGCTGAGTCCTGGGAGTTACCCTCTGACCCCACGTGTCCTGTGGCATGTGCGTACTGTGCCCCCCAACAGAATTAAAATATAAAACCTAAATTAAAATTTCTTTCCCTCCTTTGGCTCTGCCCCGGAAGCTATGTCTCCGTGACATTTCCCTTCTGCCTCTGAAGCCTGGACAGCTCCCTGTTGGGYCCATCACAACACCATCCACAGTGAAGGAGCCAGGGAGCCAGGAGAAACTGGCCAAGGGCAGCTGGGGGCCTGAGGGGCTTGTGTTGTTTATGGCCTGTCACCATGTCCATTTTGTAGATKCTCAGTCCATCCCTCGGACGGTCGTGTTCCTTTCTAGGCTACCTTCCAAGGCTGCCCAGGGGCCAGTATGACATTGGAAGTGACTGGATTGACTGCTTTATTGATGGCCTGAGGAGAGGGCTGGTAGGGTGTGCGGACTCAGCCCAGCTGTCATCTAACTGGATGTGGCTCAGCCACCAAAGATGTCATACAATCCAGCACAAGCATGTTCTTCTCCCAGCTTCCCCTCGGGGCTGGTGAGTCCCTCAAGAAGTCACCTTATTTGGGAGAGGGGCCACAGAAAATGTCACATACCAATTTACCATGGACTGTTCGTGAGAGTGAAGCCACCTGTCAGGACACAGGGTGTAGATACACTGCACCGGACATCGTGGAATGGCACTAAGGGACTCCAACCAAAGTGGACGTCAGACCGTGTAGGTTTTTGAAAAGCACTGAATCATTTGCCAGCTACCTCCTGGACCTATCTCAAATGAGACTATTTAGTTCCAAGACTGTGTGACTCATCGGAGGATAATCGAAGGGTTTCAGGCCTCATACTGGTCTGAAACATAGATACTAAAAAACGGGAGGGCGAAGTGACACTTTTATTGACTTGATTGTAAAGGAAGCCAGAGGACCCAGGGCAGGCAGCCAACCCTGTGCTACCACATTGACGCAGGCTAGAGTCCATAGCAACAGCAGATGAGAAAATTGCTACCCAGGGATGAGGAAACCCAGGAAGAAGGAGGGGGTTCAGCCCTGAGGGGAGGCTTTGTGGGGTTTCTTTGGTAACAAAAGGAGCAAACCTCTGGGGCTACAGCAAGTCACCCACACAAGGACACAGGCCAGAGAGGCCAGAGAGGTGGCCTTCTAACAAGGGCTGAGACTCAGCCAGACTCAGGACAGGGCAGCCACTAAACAGCTCATTGGGAGTCTCTCTGCAGCCTGCTCTCTGCCGCTTGCTGTGAGAGGCAGACCCCCCCCCCCACACACACACACACTCACAAAAGAGCAGTGGCTTTGTTTCCCAGTTCCCTCTCCCTCAGAGAAAAGTGGTGACTCTTGGCCTGCTCTGAGTTGAGAGGTGCAGTAGGAACAGAGATGGCCCAGAACAATGGAGGCTGGAGGAACCTGGGCTGACAATCTTAGAAGCAGCCCATTAAGGCCCCAGGATGATCGATACTCAGACGAAGTGGGGAGGTTTAAAAGCCTTTGAATAAAGCCCGCTCCCATCAACAGGGCCAAGTGGCAGTGAGGCTGCTTGTTTGGACCCTGCTCTGGGAACCAGAGCCTCTCGGGCAGGGAAGGGAGCAGTGACGGGTGGGGGAGCAGAGAGGGAAGATACCAGGCCACAGAATTGGCTGAGGTGCCGGGTCAGACAACCCTGGGGACTCAGGGACCCCTGACAGGCCGTGGGAGCCCTGTGACCATCTTCAGTCCTGCAGTCTTCATCAAATCCTGTTCTCTAAGATTACTAAGGCTGCTAAGGGGACAGGGGTTGCCCGAGGTCATGTGACTACAAGGCTCTGCCTCTGTTATGGACAGCTTTCTATCTTGGGGCTTAGGATCATGGCATCGATCTCTTTTCTTTGTCGTCTTGAAGATACCAGACAGCAAAATATCTACAATTAACTTGTTAAAACCTGAATCAGCTTGGCATGGTGAGACATACCTGAGAACCTAGCATTCAGGAGGCTGAGGCAGGAGGATTGCAGTTACAGCCCAAGGAGCTGGAGATATAGCTCAGTAGGTAGAGTGTGTGCTTAGGAGGCAGGAAGACATGGGTTCAATCCCCAGCATCGCAGAAACCAGGTGTGGTGGTGCACTTGGGAGATAGAGACAGGAGGATAAGGAGTCCAAGGTCATCCTCAGCCTATATAGAGAGTTTGAACCCAGCTCAGACTATAAGAGACCCCTGACTCAAAACCAACCAACCGACCCTGGCCAGCCTGAGCTACATAGTGAAACAGATAGGCACAGGCTGCTAGCACAGGCTTACCCACATGCCTGTAGTCTGAAGGAATGTGGTGAGCTGTAGTGAAGACAATGAGATCGATCCCTCAACATGGCACTGAGCTGCCACATCTATCATTGGCTTTTGAGAAAAGGAACTGAAGATTTAGGAATTCTGTGAGCTGCCTGAGTTCATGCCACTTAAGGTTAAATGCCACCCCTCTGACCCTGAAGCTCCAGAGGCCCCTGAATGCTGTCTGGAGGCCATTCTTGGAGGTTAGGAGCACAAGGATTAGGCAGAGAGGGGGGCCAGGCCAGGCTGCCCACTTTTGGATTCCCCCTCAAGGACCCTGGGCTTGCTATGTCACGCTGACCGTAACTCATCTCTCTCACTGTTCCGATGTGGGCACAGCTCAGCCCTGATAGGCTCCCGAGTTAGTAGAAGTGGGGAGGTATCCCTCACAACACAGAGTTTACAGGCAAGAGCCCAGTCAAGACCAAGTCCTAGGGCTATAACGTGGATAGCCAAAAGTATGGCTGGCTACCAAAGCCCCTGCAGCAACTCACATCTCCCATCAAGGCTCTACCTCCAGGCCTCCTTGTCCCACTAGAGAAGGCAATCCCTAGAATGCTTCTGGCTCGGCTATTATTGTTCTTAGCCAGTTCTTAGGATACATGAGCACAAAGATCAGTGGGAACAATGAAGTCAACCTGGCTATATCACTGCTGTGACAAAAATACCTTCCCAGAACAACTGGTGGTGGTGGTGGTGGTGTGTGTGTGTGTGTGGGGGGGGGAGATGGGACTTGTTCCATCTCAGAGTTTCAAGTACATACTACCATAATGGTGAAGTCCTGGAAGTAGGTGTGTTATTAGTTATATTTTGTTACATTGGGTTACATTGTGTCCACTGTGAGGAAGCAGACAGAAATGAATGCTGATGCTCAGTTCACTTAGTATGTTTGCAGCCTGGGCCTCCAGCCCATGGGATGAGGCCACTTGCCTTTATGGCGGGTAATTAGAGCTCACTCACAGACTTGCRCACATGTTTATCTTCTAGCTAATTCTAGGTTCTGTCTAGCTGATCATCAAGACTAGCAGTGACAACGTTTGACCTAAGGTGGAGATAGGACATGTGGACAGAGGCCTCAACTTGCAGCCTGTACTCTGCTCATACATGTGCAAAGGAGCAAGCTGTTCATCTGTGGACACACACATGGACACCGCAGGCTTGCTGAGAACAGGTGTCACTGCACAGGATACCAGGCTGTGCTGCATGCTGTAGCTTCGATCAGCCAACAGCTGGCTGTGGAGGTGCATTCCCTGTAATCTTGCACTGGGTGGAACAGTGAGGCAGGAGGGTTACTACAAGTTAGAAACCAGTCTGATTCTAACAGACAAATAGACACAGACAGACAGACAGACAGACAGACACAAACACACACATACACACAGAGTGAGAATGAGCAAGAGAGAAAGGGAGAGAAGGAGGGAGGGAGGCAAGGAGGGAGGGAAAGAGGGAGGGAGAGGGAGAGAAAGAGAAAGTTTTACATTTGCTCTCTGGGAAGAAAAAACAAAAACAAGAAATCCCTGATTTGTACATTGGGCATTTCTTGGTATAAATATCCCTGCCATGCTAACTCCATTTGCCAGATGTCACAATATGTGGGGCAGTCCTCATTCCTGTCATGCTAACTCCAGGGCTACGAATAACCTCAAGAGCTCAGGGAAAGCCAGAGTGCAGTAAAATAATTAGGGAAGCGTGTGTCTTGAGTAGTAATCACCTTTGATTTKAGTATAAATTGTTTAATTATAGGTTCACGTAGTTTAATTTTTAATAAGAGCTAATCTTTAATAGCTCTATTAGGGATCTCTGGAGAGACAAGTGCGTGCATATGTGCGTGTSTTCCTCTTCTCGTGGCTGTGATCAAACACCCGACAAGAAGCAACTTAAAAGAGGAAGGGTTTCGAGGGTTCAGTCCACTATGGCCAGAAGGCCTGGCAGCAGGAGCAGAATGCGGCTGGTCGCACTGCTTTAGGCTCAGGTGTGGCTGGTTCTCAAAACTCAAGCCCTGCCCCACTCACATCTCCATCAAGGCTCCACCTCCTAAAAATTTCCAGTCTTCCAATAGGGTGCCACCAGCTGGAGACTAAGTGTTCAAGCATAGCACACACACACACACACACACACACACACACACACACACACACATCCAAAGGGAAATTTGCCTCACCAGCTACCCGGGCATTCATCCAAACTCCAGTTAAGGGGTTATCTCAGATTAACCACACAAATAATTACCTCTTTCTATATGGGTTTTCATTAGGGTATGTTCTCATCCAGCCTCAAACTCACTGTATAGCCAAAGATGACCCTCCAGCCTCTACCTCTGGAGTGCAGGGATGATAGGCATATATCACTATGCCAAGTTTATGGAATGCTGGGGATGGAACCCAGGGCTTCATGTTTATTAGACAAACAATCAACTGAGCCACAGCCTCAGGCCATATCTGGATATTCTTTAATAAATATAATATTTAATTCTCCTGAGTGGGTAGGAGCTAACGCTTTACCTCTGAGCAACACATTTCTTTTCAGAAGAGCTCAGGTCAAAGGCACAGGTTTCTCTGGAGCAAACCTGTTCAATGCACCTGTGCAGGACAGGAGCAGACTGCCTTGGGAAAGCAGGCACTGCCTGCCACACAGCAAGCAAGTCCCAGGCATTGGGTGAGGAGGGATGAATCTCAGGGCTGAATCTTCCCACACTCCCATCCCCATGAGCAACTTGGAATGAAACCTCTGCCAACACAACTCTGATTTCCCTCACCACACCTCCAGTCTAAACTACCATGCCACCTTGGTTCATGGCATCTTCTTCTCCTTAGCCTATGCTTAAGTGGGCACCCYGAGGTGGCTGTTCTGTGTGGGGCTGGCTGGGCTCAGCTGAGTGGCTTTTAGGTATCTCACAAAGGCTGGGTGGTTTTTAGTGTCAGGCCTGGACAGTACCAAACACTGATGAYAGAGCAGAGCCCTACCTTTGTGTCAAGGCTTCCCAAACTGCTTTGCTTGGGATGACATTTGCTTTGTGTGACATTTGACCACTGCTCTTGTCTTTAAGCCCAGAGCTTGGGAGACAGAGGCAGTCAGATCTCTATGAGTTCGAGGCCAACCTGGTCTACATAGTTCCAGGGCAGCCAGGGCTATATAATGAGATACTGTCTGGAAAGTAAAAAAAGAAAAAAAGSAAAGAAGGAAAGAAACAAAGAAAGAAAGGAWAMGRAAAGACAAGAAAAGAAAGGAAAAGAAAGAAAGAAAAGATAAGATAAGACAGGAAAGAAAAGGAATGGAGAAGAGAGAAACTCTTTTCTTTGGCCTCTCTGCATGGCAGCCATGCTGTTGTCATTGTTTTTGTAACACCTGGAGACCCTTCTTTAGTGTTTCCTAGCCATGATCCCTTTCCTCATTCAACCYCTGATCCTTTTCCTTCCCTCTTCTCCCCTCCACTTGCAACTTTCTTGGCCAGGCTCCCAAACTGAGCTGCATCCTTTCAGTCCATCTGAGCCGCCTCCCTACCTGRCCCCAAATAGAGCCACCAGCCTTCTTTCTGCCCCTCCCTCATATTTGGAATCCCCAGGGTGCATGTCAGTGTAGGACATYGTGTATCTAATAGCTGTGGAACAGTATTGAAAGGAGGAAAAAAGAGCTGGGGAAGGCAGCACCCACAGCCCTGGCTGGCCACTCCCCTCCCCGGTTACTCATCTTCCAGGAGGAGCAGACAGGAGACTGGAGAAAGGGCACTGCCAGCGCCGAGCCCTATACATACTTTATAATGCAGGATGCACACTAGTCAGCGGATCCTGATCCAAGGGGGAGTGGAATCCATTGTCAAAGGAAAAGATATCTGCTAAGTGCAGGACAGAAGATTCTAGAAGGACCTAGGGAGCTCCAGACACATGAGCAAACAGAAAAAAAAGGAGAGTCAGCTGTTTAGCCATATGGCTTGGCTGCCTGCTCCCCTGCCCACCCCACTTTGCTTAGAAGTTCCTGAAGATGGGCTGGAGCCCCAACCAGGTGCTCAGGGCGTGGCCTCTATGTGGGCCAGAACTTACATGTGACTGGGTAGCYGGAGTGTCAGTCATTTCAGATCACCATGAGAATATCATGTGAGTATGCCAAGAGGCTGAGAACCCCCAAACAGAGATGGATAATAACCCAGGCCACATCTTAGCCAGACAATGGTGGAAGAGAATTGGGGTGGAAAAAACTTCCCAAGCTAAAACCAGGTCCACAAGTCTGCCTTGCTGRTTGGTTTGTGGGGAGCACTCTTTGGGAAAAGGAGCCAGAAAACATTTGTGTTCTCTCTTGTGGCCAGGCTAAATCTCAGGCTGAGCGTTTCCCCAGYCTGTTTTATGGATGTATATTTGGTGTGGGACCCTGGCAGGAGGCCCCTCTGAGTCACAACAGGACRGTCCAGCCCAGTTGGGTTTCTTTTGTTGTTATTGTTGTTTTTAGATTTTTTTTATTTGTTTCATCTATGTRAGTACACTGTAGCTGTCTTCAGACACACCAGAAGAGGGCGTCAGATCTCATTATGGATGGTTGTGAACCACCATGTGGTTGCTGGGATTTGAACTCAGGACCTCTGGAAAGGCAGTCAGTGCTCTTAACCACTGAGCCATCTCTCCGGCCCCCAGCTGGGTTTCAATCCTTATACCTAGACCTTTATTACCTTTAAATCCTTATACCTTTACTACTACCATAGGTGGTTTCAAGACAACCCTGGTAAAGACATGACTTCTGCTTTTCTGGGCCAGCCTGAGGAAGAGCCAGGCTGAGAG
>BDUI01000325.1:279487-302850 GCA_002335545.1 Apodemus speciosus | reverse complement strand
GGCTGCTATGAACATAGTGGAGCATATATCCTTATTACATGCTGGGGAATCCTCTGGGTATATGCCCAGGAGTGGTATAGCAGGGTCCTCTGGAAGTGTCATGCTCAGTTTTCTGAGAAACCACCAAATTGATTTCCAGAGTACCAACTTGCAATCCCACCAGCAGTGGAGGAGTGTTCCTCCTTCTCCACATTCTCACCACTTCTTGCTGTCTCCTGAGTTTTTAATCTTAGCCATTCAGGCTGCCTTTGAAAGTCCCACAATTATCTAGTCTTCAACTCCCATCAGAGACCCGAGAAGAAATAAATATTGCTTGAGTAAGTAAGAAGTGCAAGCAGCAGCTTCCAAGCCTAAGAATCAGGAGAGACAGCTGATGTCCTGGAAAGTCCCCAATATTTTTGAAAACATTGGAGCATCATCTTCAGCCTTCTGGCCCAGAATATCTGACAGACCTTATGTGAAGTAGGAATTATGAAGGACTTATTTACCCTGTTTTACAGAGCTTGGCAGTAAATTTCCCTGCATCTGTTTGTTGTTTTTGGACAGCATTCTGTCTGTAAATAAACTTAGGTATTTCTCTTTGATCAGTGGCTAGCTTGTCATAACTGAAGCAATTGCATATGGAAGTTTTTGATGCTCATCATCTTCCAAGTAGAATTGGGATACTTTCAGGAATTAACATGTCTCAATGTCAAAAAATCCTTTAATTAATAACACATCTTTAAATGCCGTATTTTGTGAGTTTCTGAGGTTTTTGAAGACCATCTATTTAAAGCATAACTAAATAAGCAAACACTGCCCCTCTCCAGCATTCATCATTCAGTTAATACTGAACAGTATTAACTGTTCAATCCAGGATGTATATTTCTGTGATAATACAGACTAGTATCTATCAAGACCATGAGTTTGCTTGACTGATCATTAACTTGCATTACTTAATTATCCTAAGCAGTGTGTAACAGCAGCTATTAAAAATACTGGGATTAAACACTGTATATTTAAATGATTTACATGGGCATAATACCTATACAAGAGTTTAAGTATATATACATTATCATGTAACAAAATAGATTTTACATTTTATGTCAGTATACAAAGATTTATACTAATGAAAATCTGAAACTTGTATCAGTTATCTGTAATCCATAACAATGTAAACAAAAATAACATTATTTGAGCAGAGTAATAACTCTAAATTGAAGAGTAGATTAAAAATTTATTCTTTATTCTATTATTTCTATATGATAATTCTGCAGTCCCCCTTTTTCTTCTCAGCACCGTTCCCTTTTCTAAGAAATAAAGAATAGAGAAAATGAATGGAAAGGAAAGATAGAAATCTCTGAGACTAAGTTCCCTATTTCATTTCCTACCTGTCCAAGACCATAATTATTTGTAATCATACCCTAAAATGACAACATATCTATAATTCATAAAATGACTAAAACCATCCATCCTAACTTAAGGAACTAGGACAATGGTCATTTAAAATTTCTTCCAGTAGGAAGGTGGATGGGATGGAGATTTTTTTGGAGGGGAAACAAGGAAAGGGGATAGCATTTGAAATGTAGATAAAGAAAATATGAAATAAAAATAGAAAAAAGAAAGAAGGGAAAATGAAAAAAAAAAGAAAATTTCTTCCTGTTGAACTGGGGTGAAGAATTGAATTTTGGGAACCTCGGAAAACTAGAAAACTGGTTAGTCTTCAGACAGCTAGCTGTAATCATTTGTCATGTAATCATAAGAAAGCTAGCTGAAAACAAGGCTCTGGAAATAGCATCAGTGTGAGGCAGGATCAGGCAGGAAACTGGAACAGTAAGTTTCAGCATCTCAGCATTCCCAAGATGAATCTTGTTAGGGCTGCATTACTGGCCTTTCATTTTGCAACATGCAAACTTTTATAAACAATATATAGTTCTATAAAGATGGAATGTCTTTATTCCATCTTATTATTTATACAAATGGTGCATACAGATCAAGTTAAGATGAACTTTTGCTCTTTGAACAGATGAAAGACAACTGTCTTTTTTAGATGTTAGTTTTATCATATAAACAAATTGCAATATAAATCTTCCTCCATGCCATAGGAAAGGATAGAATGCAATAATAAGTTATGAATATTCTGCAGCCAACAAGATTTATTGGCCATGTAAGTTGAAGTTTTGGCTGGAATAAGTTCTTACACCATGCTAGGCACCAAAATGTTGTAGTAGTGGTGCTAGGATATAAAATCTCAAGACAAAGCAAGTTAAAAATAAACTGGTATAATTATTGTATAATATATGACAAAGTAGACTTCATTGCTGGTGGGGTTTCAAGCTGGTACAACCACTCTGGAAATCAGTCTGTAGATTCCTTAGAAAATTGGACATAGTCCTACCTAAGGTCTCAGCTGTACCACTCCTGGACATATACCCAAAAGATGCTCTAACATACAACAAAGGCACATGCTCCACTATGTTCATAGCAGGCTTATTTACAATAGCCAGAATCTGGAAACAAACCAGATGTCCCTCAACAAAGGAACAGATACAGAAAATGTGGTCCATTTATATTACTCAGCTATTAAAAACAATGACTTTTGTGTAGCAGAGAATGACCTTGTCAGACAGCAACAGGAGGGGAGACCCTTGGTTCCAGAGATATTTGATGCCCCAGTGTGGGGAGATGCTGAAGCAGTAGGGCAGGAGAGTGTGGGTGGGTAGAGGAGCACTCCCACACAGGCAAAAGGGAGGGGGAGAGAAGATGTTGGGTGGGGGGTGACAAACAGGTAACTGGAACGTAGGATATCATGGGATGGGGGTTTGTAGAGGGGGTAACCCGAAAGTGGGATATCATTTGAGATGTAAACAAATGGAATGATTAATATTAATAAAAAATAAAAAATAAAAATGATGATGACTTCATGAAATTCAAATGAATGGAACTTGAAAATATCATCCTGAGTGAGGTAACCCAGTCACACACACACAAAAAAAACACACACATATGATATATAGTCACTGCTAAGCAGATATTAGCAAAAAGAAGCTCAGACTTTCCGTGATACAACTCACAAACCATGTGAAGCTCAAGAAGAAGGAAGACCAGTGTGGATGCTTCAGTTCTAGTTAGAAGGGGGAACAAAATAATCATGGGAGGTAGAGGCAGGGATGGATTTGAGAGAAAGGGAGGAGGGTGAGGAGAAAAGGAGACAGGATCAGGTGTGGGAGAAAATGGGGGAGATGTATAGAGGGTCATGAAATGATCTGAGGTGTGTAGCAATGGGAGATGGGAAACTGGGGATAACCACCAGAAACTCCCGGATGCCAGGAAAGCAAAAGGCTCACAGGACAAAGGGGAATAACATTAGTTGAAATACCCAACAAAGGGGAAAGAGAACTTGTAGAGACCATATGTAGAGGTTAGGAACAGCCCCTGGTTGAGGAACGGGGCCACCCACCCATCTCAAAAAATTTAACACAGTATTGTTCCTGTCTAAAGGAAACTCAGGACAAAGAGTGGAACAGAGACTGAAGGAAAGGCCATCCCAAGCCTGTCCCAAATGGTGACCCAGCCCACATGCAGACGCCAAACCCAGACACTCTTGTGAATGCCAAGAAGTGTTTGCTGACAGGAGCCTGATATAGCTATCCCTGAGAGGCTTGGCCAGATTCTGACCAATACAGATGAGGACACCCATCCATCAGACTGAGCCTGGGGACCCCAATGGAGGAGTTAGGGGAAGAACTGAAGGAGCTGAAGGGGTTTGCAACCCTATAGGAAAAACAATATCAACCAAGGTCCCCTAGAGCTCCCAAGTACTAAGCCACAAATCAAAGAGTATACATGGAGGGATTCATGGCTCCAGCTACATATGTAGCAAAGGATGACCTTATCTGGCATCAGAGGGAGGGGAGGCCCTTGGTCCTATGAAGGCTCAATGCCCCAGCATAGGAGAATGCTAGGACAGCGAGGCAGGAGTGGGTAGGTGGATATAGGAGCACCTCATAGAAGCAGGTTGGGGGAGGATTCGATAGGAGATTTGTGGAGGAGAAACTGGGAAGGGAGATAGCATAAAAAGAAAAAATAGGCAAATAAGGGAGAGGTCATTGAGATGCAATGGTGATTTTCAACAGATCTGGAAGGTTAAAGCACAATGCTAAATTTTAAGCGGAAAGTAAAAAAAAAAAAAAAAACTGGAGGGATTGATGTGTGCAAAACAGTGCACACAGTTCCCAAAGTGTAAACAAACAAGAACAAGCTGGTGGTCTTGTTTGGTCTGTGACCTGTGCACCCCATCTTGAACATTTATAGGGATAAAAAGATGACAGAGAAGGAGAAAGACAGATGCCCGCAATAACAATAGTAGTAAACTTGGAAATTATGTCCAAATTTGCAATACTAAAATAATGCATTTATAAACAAATGCAAACAATACACCTTTAATAAATAATACAGTGTCTTTTTCACTCAAATGTATAACCCAAGCTTTTTGACAATACAAGAAAATATTATCTACAATAAACAAGATCTTAACATCCTATCCTTCCCCCTTAAAATTGACCTGAGGGCAGAAAATATAGATACAAAGTCACAAGAAAACTGTACAAAGCTGATGAAAATGGAACAAAGTCAGTCGCAATCCTCAGGAGTTTGTACAAAGCTGATAAAAATGGAACAAAGTCAGTCACAATCCTCAGGAGTTTATCAGCCAGAGACCAGGAGATACACAGTGGTGCAGACTTCTGAACTCAATGCTACCATAAACTCCAAGGAACTCAAATGACAGTTCGCACCCAGCTAATGCCAACCTGTCCACAACCCACAGGACAGCAAGGCTCCCCTTCAGTGTTCCACACCAAAGGTGGCAAGCCTATACCAGCACTCTTCTTTCTGAGCCCACTCCCAGTTTTATACCCACAATAGTGCCTTGTTTTACTTGAGGATGCCTACAGAGTAGAACAGACTCCTAGGAGACTTGCACTGTACTTGGATTTGATGCTTCCATACATTTTAAACATATTTAGGGGTGAAAGTCCTGGTTTCTGTCCAGGAGACAGTAGATTGCTTACAGACTCATGGAAACCTTTTTGTATACAGGTCACTCTTGTGAATGGAAAGGGAGTTGCTGGATCCTGAGCTCTGGGGCTACTGGAGTGAGAATGTAGTGTTTAAGCTTGTCTACGCATGTCTTTTCATTTAAGAGGTGGACAAAAGGAGGCCAGACACCCCTGGGGGCTTGTCCAAAGTCACTCTCTCTCCCTATGGCAGGACAATTCGAACCTGAGCCCCGACCTTTGAATATTACACAGAGTGCAGTCTGTGGATGAAAAGTACCAACATGCAAAAGCTTTTGCTTCGTAAATCCATTGGAGCTGAATATTTCTAGCTGTGGTGGCCCCAGTTTTTCACAGGCTATCCATTTAAATGTGTAGTATATATTCACCTACAACTTTTGTTTTGATAATACTAGATTCAAATAAATCTAGCCTATTTTGTATGTATTTTGTATTCTAGATTGTACGGCAGTATTCTAGAAGGGATGAATGGTTTGCATTCAAAGTGATGTAGTTTGTCCAAATTAATTTGCCTTTAAAATTGAAATGGGTTAATCTCATTTTTTTCTTGATGTTTTGATATTGTAAGATTTATCCATCTATTGCTTAATAAAATTTTGCAGATTAGAAAAGATAAAAGAAGAAAAAAAAGAAAGAAAATTTAAACCATGGCATTTTTAGTTAAATGAATGGAACAGGATATCACTATATTAAGCAAAATCAATCATATTCAGACAAATGCCATGTTACACACAGAAAAAATCTTTAAATTCATATTTATGTACTTTTACATTTATATACATATGTAAATGCATACATATGTACACACACATGTGCATGTGTGTGATTAGAACAGGCATTGTCTCCATTACTTTTCTGTCACTGTGATAAAATACTCTGAAAAAAGCAACTTAAGTCATGCTACACTTCAGAGGTATGGTGGGGAAGTCAAGAGCTTGAAGCAGTGGGTCACAAGCCATCCATAATCAGGGAGAGAACAATAAATGCATTCTGCTGCTTAGATTTTCCTCTACTTATGTAGTCCAGGATGCCAGCAGTGGGATGTACCAATTAGCCAAGGTTTTCTAGAGTCACAGAACTTATGGGTATTTTCCATATAGTAAGGGAATTTGTTGATGACTTACAAGTCTGTAGTCCAGCTCCCAACAATGGTCAGCAGCAGCTGTGAATGGAAGTCCAAGGATCTAGTAGTTGATCAGTCCCACAAGGCAAGCAGGTGAAGAAGACGAAACCTTCCTTTTTTTCAATGTCCTTATGTAGGTCTCCAGCAGAAGGTGTGGCCCAGACTAAAAGTGGGTGCTACCATGCCTGGATCTGGGACTTGCTTCATCCCAGATGACCTTGAACTCAGTGATCTCCCTGTCTTATTTCTTCAGGGATTCATAGCCACTATGCCTCAAGATCTCCATGCCAAGATCCAGGTCAGAAACTTGTATCTACCAGTCTCCAGATTAGCATCACAGGAGAGCCTTAAAATTCTGAATGGTAGTTCATTCCAGATATAGTCAAGTTGACAACCAGGAATAGCCACTACAGTCACCCACTACCTACTTCCATTAACACAATCAAATATTCTCCCTCAGGTATACCCAGAGGCTTATCTGCTAGGTGGTTCTATATTCTGTCAAGTTGACAACACTAATCATTACAAGACTATGAGACATGCAGAAGGAGAGAAGAAGTAGAGAGTTAGATGAAATGCAATATATGTTACATTAAATGAAAATGGGGTATGATTTTGGAGATGGAGGAAATGGACCAAAAAAGAGAAGTTAAGGGTGAAAGACACAATCACTGGAGGAGGGGATGAATAAAAACTAGTTGTGTAGTATATGAATGAAAATACTTTGTGGGTTGGAGAGATGGTTTAGTGGTTAAGAGCACTGGCTGTTCTTCCTGAGGTCCTGAGGTCAATTTCCAGCAATCATATGGTGGTTCACAACCATCTGTAATGGGATTTGATGCCCTCTTCTGATGTGTCTGAAGACAGCTACAATGTACTCACATACATAAAATAAATAAAATATTAAAAGGAAAAAAAGAAAAAATACTTTGCTACCTTACAAAGTTGATAGAAAAAACTTAAGTCATATAAAATAAATTTAATAACAATTTGTTAACTGCCAGTTCCACAATGCTGGAAAAATAGGACACACACACACACACACACACACACACACACACACACACACACACACACACACACACAGAGAGAGAGAGAGAGAGAAACATACACACATACACACACATACACACACACATACACACATACATACCCACACATACATACACATGAGTTTCTTTTAAATCATCAAGAAAATTCTCAGCCAATCTTTCTATGGAAAATAATACCTAATATTGTATAATGATAGTGTATGTAGCTATTGTTTAAAAACAATGGTAAAGTGCTGTTTAAGTAGCTAAATAAAATTATTTCATGATTGGTCAAGACTTCTTAAGATTTGTCAGCCTTTTATCAAGGCTATTTTTCTTTTTCTATGTTAGTTAATTTTTCTCTCCATTGTGACAGAATACCCCAACAAAAGCAACTTAAGGAAGGATGGGTTGATCTGTCTTATAATTCAGGGACCAGTCAATCATGATAGAGATTTCACAGTTTCAGGAGCATGATGCACTGGGTCACAGAGCATCTACAGTTAGAGAGTAATAGATGCTGGTGCTCAATGTGACTCCTCATTTCTATTCAGTCCAAGACACCAGCCTATTCAATGGTACAGTATAATGTCATAGTATGTCTGCTTGGAATAACCAATTTAATGTAGCTAATCCTAGGTGACTCTAGATCCTCTCAAATTTACAGATCAGAATCAACATCCACATGCCCAAGAAAATATTTATTCATGTTTTTATGTAATCATGATTTATAGCTTTTTCATAAGGAGTTCTCCCCAAGTTAATTCACTTCAAGAACAGAAAGCATAAATTTCTACCACTTTGTTATAATCAGTCTTCCTGCTTTTCTCACCAATGTGTTTGGTAAATCTGTTGATTTACAACTTTTGTTGTGTGGTTATAAAAGATCATATAGTGACATCCAAAGTGGAATGTGTCATTTGGAAGATAATCTCTTCTGTGTTCAAGGTCGGTCAAAGTTTGCTAAGAGTAAACTATAATTTTCTTTGGAGTGTCAGCTGTCTTTACGATCAACAATCTAAATGTAATGAATTAATTTAGCTTATTCTTTTTTAATTGAGACTACTATAAACATTAAATTTACAAAGAATTGCCCCAATATAAATTCAGCTGTGGATATCTTCAACTCAAGGTATATTGGTTTCTACCATTCTTATGAATAGGATATGTTGAAATAACTATGAAATGCAAGACACTGAAGCAAGAAATACACAGAGAAAATGAGTACAATCAAGCACAAGGGGTGGAGGCCTCCAGCAAGATCCAACCATGAATGCCAGGAAGGACTTGGGGAACTAGAGAAAGAGAGTTCCTTTGAAAGTAAATCAAACTTTTGGTCACTTTAATTGTTTCACTGTATACTTTCAGAGCCCCCAGTGTGGAGTGTTTCTTGATGGAAGGACAAAAACTTTGGATTATGTACCAAGAAGAAACTAAGTGATAGACCTGGAATGTAGTATATTTTATAAGAAAGCCTTGTCTCAGATGGGATTTTTCATTATTCTTTAAGGAGAAAATAAAGATAGAAATGTAAAAGAAGAAAATCTGAAACATGAATAAGTAATTGGGAAGCCCTCATAGGTTTTGGGTCTTCTTGAGAAAGTTAACATGACCTTGGCTATGTTTTAAGATGAATGATGGACCACTGGATTCATGGAAATATATTCCCAAATAATGCTACTTAGAAAATGTATTTTACTGTGAAAAGAGTCATATTTTTAAAGGTGTATTTGTTGTTATTAAATTCTGTGGCAAGCATGGTAGCAAGTATACTGTTGTTCAAACTAATAGCAACAATTTTGCCTAACATTTTACTCATGGGCTTCTAATGCCTAATAACATGTCTTCCATGCTGGATGCCATGCCCTATCCCCAGATCATTAGCGTTACAATATTTTGTACTGTAAGTCACATTCATGCCAACCAACTTGAAAACAGTTTAGAAAATACATACCATATTATTTAGCCATAACAAAATTTTAAATACATACTGCACATCTACACGGGAGAGGAGAACTAAATACTTTGAGTATATAAAGTTACGAGAATTTAAAATTATGCATGAGGCTAACTAGTAGAATATATGGCTAGTATATAATATGACTACTATATGCAAGAAACTGAAGCTGGTCTTCCATGTAACAATAAAGAAGGAAAGCTAGAGGGAGGGGGATATATACAGATCTATGTGTTATCTGTATAGTAATAATGTATATAGTAACCTTAAAAGTATTCCTGCCAATTTATCACTTTCTATATATTATTTAAAGTGATTTTCCTTTATAAATATTTAAATACAGGACATAAGTCAACAATAACAGAATAAAAACAAGAGGAATCTGAGAGCCCCTCAAATATCCTATTCCCTTTTACAGTACTTATGAGGGGCTTTCCCTGCTTTCATTAGCAAGTTGCAGAACCTAGAATATTTGTAACCAAAGTTGATCTTACTAGGGATGTTTTGTGTGTTTTTCTCTTTGGGTCTTTACCATTCTTCACACACTGGACCAATGAAAGTCATTGTGCTTAGTCTCTACTGGCCATTTATTATCCTCCAGCTTAAGTGAAATAATGAACACAATCCCCTAAGGAGCTTGTTACGACTAAGGGGCAGGACTGGGTGGACATTTAATTCCTTCTCTAGCCTGCAGGCTATTGCTGAATATTTACTTTAAGTTTTCCCAGTGGGAGAAAAGCACAGGAATACACCAGAGCGCCCAACTGGAAAGCTGCCAGTGAGAAGCCTGGACAGAATCTGGCAATATTTTGAGGCCAAGGAAGAAGCTAAAAAATGAGCATAGTGTAGATCTGCTTGGTCTGATCTGACCTTGGTACTGATCTGGCTGAGAACGCTGCTTCTTGCTGTACCTCCATCAATCATGGAATGGTTGTATGTAACATTCAGTGGGGCTTAGTGTAAATTACTGATGTTCCAGATACTGGTAATTTTTGTCATTTTTTAAAAGATCATATACTCGAGCAATAAATTATTTTGGATGCAGAAGTAAGCTTTAGGAAGTCATACTGATGCTGATAAGGTGCATATCTCCCAGGAGCTGTGTTATACACTTTTTCTGCTATGCCCATTGTGCTAAAGGAAATGTGTCCTCCAATTCATTCACTGTCATGTCACTCTGCCAATCAACCATTACAAAGATGGCTTGATTGCTTTTCAAAAATTGTTTCAGCATCTGATTGTTTCTCTTATAGAAATATATAATCCTACCAAGCCATTATCTCATGTTGGAGAAAAATAGTTTTGATGATATGAAACATTTCCTTTACTGAATTTTATCAACACACTACAGGTCAAAAATTAGAGACGAGTGCCTTGAAATTGTCCATATTTTTCCTGCCAAATCAATATGCAATCATCTGTTCAGTATAAAACTACATGGTGTTGGTAAATATAGGCAGCTCTTATATTTTATATCCATTGTTACTGTCATATTACTTAATTGGATGCAAACCACAAAAGAAATTTTTAATTACACATTTTTCATCATACTGAAACTTTCTGATAGCAATAATATATTTTAGTTTTGAAATCTTCACTTCTCATTGGTTTATGTTGATGTTGCATTGCTTCAGTATCCAATTTGTCTTTATTCTGAAGCAGCTTTTAAAAATCCAGAAGTAGCAAGAGGTACAACACAAGAATTACATAGTACGTGTTCTGCTACTGGATATTGGACCTAATGCCTTGGGCATGATACACACTCTACTTAGACTCTCATGTATCTATTTAAGTATAGCTCATCTCAAAGAATACAGAATTCCCCTCAGTATTAAGGTTCTATATGTTCTGCACTGAGATAAATAGATATGATTTAGTTTCTAAATCTGGGAAAGTGTTCTTCAACAATTTTTTCAAGTTGATACATTCTAATCTTCAGGAAAGTTAATTAAGGCTCAGAATGTTCTAAAGCAGACCCTTTAAGAGTCAATAAGTAGCCGGGCGTGGTGGCGCACACCTGTAATCCCAGCACTTGGGAGGCAGAGGCAGGYGGATTTCTGAGTTCGAGGCCAGCCTGGTCTACAAAGTGAGTTCCAGGACAGCCAGAACTACACAGAGAAACCCTGTCTCGAAAAAACCAAAAAAAAAAAAAAAAAAAAAAAAGAGTCAATAAGTAAAATCTCAGAAGATTCTGGAAGACCCTGAAGCTTACAAGATACACTGAGACCCCCTCCTGCCTAGAAGTGGCAAATCAGCTTAAGAGACAGCTTAAGAGACAGAGATGACCTTCCTGGAAGAAGCTCAGACTAACTGAATTGCTTAGAAGAGACACTCTCTGGCCTAGAGAGATGCCTGTAAGTTATGCAGCAAATCCCAAGGTTCTAGTTTTCATGAGTGAACTTTTGATGATGCAACCATCTTGAGTTATTTCTGCTCCTATAAGTAAACTCTTACCCATAGTACTGTAAGAAACCTTAATAAAAGACACTGAGTCACTGAATTGGACTTTGGTGGTATCCTTACTTTTTTCTGTTGTTGATTCCCTGTGAGTATATACTTGTTCATGTAGTTCACACAATAGCAAGGACCAGATTTCTAACATGTCATCTTTTTCCGGTGTGCCAGCTACTCTCACTGTTATCTCACAGCACCATCTCACAAGAATAAAGAAAATATTATATTCTTTATTTAATTGTTTATAAAAATACTAAGAGATGATTATAATAAAGCAATATGTATTGAAACAGAAAAAGTCATATTATTTAAACTTAACATCCATTAGTAATGGGATTTAATGTGCTCAGAGGTGACTGAATTGTACCAATGCATTTTATTTGACAGGTGAGAAAACATCTAAGAACATCTAAATCTAAAAATGTCTAGAATACATGCAAGGACACACAAAATGTGATAGAACCAGGGATGTGATTCAATAAACCTACCAGAAAGTCTAGTCCTCTCAGCATTTTTCTCTGAGACTTTAAAAGCCATTTGCAACATATAAAGGCAAATTACATCATTTTTAAGTAGCTAGCCAAGTGGTTCTGTAAAATCTTCTTGTCCTGGTCTGACTAACCTCATGGTTTCCTCTTGTCACAGACACACTGGCATGTGCATCTTTCTTTCAGAGGAACAAGAGGAAATATATGAAAAACCTTCTTCAGTTGTATTATGATACATAGCAGGATTGGCTTTCAAATTTGGATTCACATTTGAATTGTATGGGTAGAAAATATATTTAAAATCAAACCACATATTAATAATGTAAACACCCAATTTTCAAAATTATTTTCAAATTGCTGCAACTCTATTTCTACTTCCATACAAATATCACTTCTGAAAAGAGGAAGTAAGAAATGAGAGATGGAAAAGAGAGCCAGAAGCATGAGCAAGCTTGTGGAATGATAAATTGCCCATAGCATATCAAAAACTTGTGTTGATATTCTTTTATATAAAAATTCCAGTTTCTGGCTATCACAAATAAGGGCACTAGGAACACAGTGGAACACATGCCCCTGTGGCATGGTGAGGCATCTTTTGGGTATATTCCCCAGAGTGATATTGCTGGGTCTTCAGGTAGATCTATTTCCAATATTCTGAGGAACCTCAAGATTGATTTCCGGAGTGGTTGTACCACTTTGCAATCCCATCAGCAATGGAGGAGTGTTCCACTTTCTCTACATCCTCTCCAACCTGTGCTATTGCCTGGGGTTTTGATCTTAGCCATTCTGATTGGTGTAATTTGGAATCTCAGGGTCATTTTGATTTTCATTTCTTTGGTCACTAAGGACTTGAACATTTCTTTAGGTGTTTCTCAGCCATTCAAGATTCCTCTCGTGAATTCTCCATTTAGTTCTATACCCCATTTTCTTGATTGGGTTGTTTGGTTTTTTAATGGTTAGCTTCTTGAGTTCTTTATATATTTTGAATATTAGCCCTCTATTGGTTGTGGAGTTCACAGCGAAGATTTTTTTCCCAATCTGTAGGTTGCCAATTTGTCTTATTGGCTGTCTTTTGCCTTACAGAAGCTTTGCAGTTCCATGAGGTCCCATTCATCAATTCTTGTTCTTAGAGCATGAGCAGTCTGTTTAGGAAATTTCCCCCTGTGCCAATGAGTTAAAGGCTCTTTCCCACTTTCTCTTCTATTAGATTCAGTGTATCAGGTTTTATATTGAGGTCCTTGATCCACTTGGATTTGAGCTTTCTGCAAGGTGACAAATAGGGTACTATTTCTTTTTTTTTTTTTTTTTTTTTTTTTTTTTTTTTTTTTTTTTTTTTTTTTTTTTACATATCGACAGCCAGTTAAACCAACAACCCAGATGTCCCACAATAGAAAAATGGATACAGAAAATGTGGTTCATTTACACAATGGAATACTATTCAGCTATTATGGATGAGGAGATTGTAACTTTTGTTTCCAAATGTGGAACAARACAATATTATCCTGAGTGAGGTAACTCAGACCCAAAAGGACATGCATAGTACGTACTCACTAATAAGTGGATATTACTCCCCAAAAAAGTGCTGAATACCCAAGATACAGACCACAGAACTCAAAAAGGTCAACAAGCTGCAGAGCCCAAGTGAGGATACCTCAGTCCTACTTGGAAAAGAGAAGAAAGAAACCACATAGGGAAGGCAGGGATCTGGAAGGGAAAGGGGATGGAGTTGTGGGGAAGGGAACATGATCAGGTATTGGGTGTGGGAAAAGGACTAAAATCCATGAGGGCCAGCAGAAATAATGGAAACATGCTACTTCAAGAGGTAGGAGGTTAGAGGAACAATCTAGAATATACCAGAGACCTGGGAGGTAAGAGACTCTCAGGACTCAAAGAGATGAGCATTAGATGAAATGCCCTACACTGGGGAGAGAGAAGTTGTAGAACCTACCTCCAGCAGAAAGACAGGGCATCAGGTGAGGATGGGGTTGTCACTCACAGTCAAAACTCTGAGCCATAATTGTTCCTGTCTGAAAGAATTGCAGGGATGGAAATGGAGAGTATCCTGAAGAAAAGAAGGTCCAGCGACAGGCCCAAAGTGGAATCCAGCTCAAGGGGAGTCCCCAAGACCTGACACTACTATGGAGGCTATGGAGTGCTCACAAAAAGGGAGCTATCATGACTGTCCTCTGAAAGACCCAACAAACAGCTGAAAGAATCAGATGCAGATATTTGCACCCAACTAGTGGACAAAACCTGCTGACCCCTGTGGTGGAGTTAGGGAAAAGTTGGAAGAAGGTGAGGAGGAGGGTGACCCTGTAGGAGGACCAGAAGTCTCAATTAACCAGGACCCCCCCCCCCCCGAGATTTCTCAGATACTGGCACACCAACCAGGCAGCATATACCAGCTTTATGAGGTCCCTAACACATTTACAACAGACGACTGCCGGGTCTGGGTTTTCAGAGAAGATGCACCTAGCCCTCAAGAAGTTTGGAGGTCTGGTAGGGGGGGGGAGGTTGGGGTAGGGACATCCTTGTGGAGACAATGGGGCACGGAGGAAGTATGGAATGTGGAACAGTCAGAGGGTGGACCAGGGAATAAAATCTGTAGTTTAAAATAAAAAAGTTCAACACTAGACAAAAAAAAAATCTGACATGTGATTTAGAAATACACAACATCAGTTTACTGATTTGTGTTTTTTTTCTTTAGCAAAATTGTTGATAACAAAAGGAGAAGACAGATCTACCTTGTCCAGAGCACTTTACTACCAATTCAAAGTATGATGATTATAGCTGTGTGGTGCTCTGTGATATGTGGAAACTGGTGGTGACCATAACTTAAACTCCGCAGTGGCTGTAGCCATTACAGTTATCAACAGAGTGATGCAGCAGCACAGAACCAAGAAGATAAATATTCAGGTGCAATGCACCTGCAGCTCTTTATATGGAACAAGATCTATTCAAGTCAATCCAACAGCTAAGAGAAGGATTTGTGTACTTTTGGGTGACTAGTAAAATAATTGTTAGAAAGGATTAGGAACTGTGTATTACTATAAGTTGATATATATGCATAGTTTCTCATTTGCTTTCCCCCCTCATCTATAATGTGAGAGGTAAAGTTACAAAGTCTATTTCTAAGAGCTCAGCACTGAGTGGAAATCACCTAAGTAACATTCCCATGACACACTGAGTTGGGGGGAAAGCATTCAGTCATGGAGTCCATTCTTTTCATTAAACCGAAGAGATGCCAAGATTAGAAAATTACTTCTATGTTGAAATATCAAGAATTAATGCCAGGTCTCACTTGGGGAAAGAACAACTTTGCAGGCAGAGCAAAGCATCCTTCAAAGCACAAGGCACCTGACTGGTTAATGATCCAGAGCTGTCTCATGGGACTTGAGCAATTCACTCTCAATGAAAGTTTGCTTTGACTTAGCCTCATTTCCATGACCAGGTATTTAAGAAGTCTACTTCCCACTGCTGTCTTACTAAGTCCTGGACTGGCCTGCTTGAGGTAAGACCTTGAACTTTTATGGAAAAAATGTGAGGTCATGTCTAAAGTACTGGGATTATTTCTTTGAGTGTCACTGAAGCTATTGAAAGCTACTCTGGAGATATTTTCTAGGATGCAAAAATGGAAGCAGCATCCTTTCAATACTAAGGGTATGCATTTACTCTTTGGCAAGAAGATTATCAAATAGCAATATTTAGCTTGAAAGGGGGATAAAAGAAATCTAAGAATAAGAGCAAAAATGCATTTACTTCAAAGGAAAGTGCTATAAAAGGGTCTGGAAAGATGGGTGCTGGCAACTCAACTTCAGTACTCTAGAAAAGTACCAAGCATTTCTTACCATTATTATGTTACCTTCAATACCACAAAGCTATCAAATACATCTTTCTTAAATTACTACTTCATTGCTGTTTCCCACTGGAATATCATGCAAATATATCCCCATTTCTTGGTCTTTTGAGACAGCCTCCCAGCCTTTATCCTCATTTCCTTCCCAGCACCCTGTATCTAAAGGTTCCTTCTCTGCTGCTTTTGAACTAACCTACGCCATGCCTCCATGACATGTCTGCCAGAGTCTCTGTATAGGCATCTTCTGATGCTACACTTGATATAAAGGAGTTTTCCTTCTTTAAAATTTCACAGTTTAATTTAGGTTTATTTCCATCAGTGCTCCTGCACAAACTGCCCTGTTAGCTGGCTGTTCTCTTCCCTTGGTTCTTTAGGCTACTGTACCAAAGCAGTCATATCCCCATTCTCCCCAAATGTATCATGATTGTAAGGTATCTCAGCTTCTAGCCCCATGTCAAGCCCTTTGGATAAAGCCTTTAGCAGATATGGACAGTATAAGTAATAAGTAGTATTTTCACATTTTCTATGATATAAAGATGGGAAGCTTCTAGCACGCCTGCATATCTATCTCTGAGTTAGTGATATTCTACTACAGTGCTCTGCTCTCCTGCTGTCTCTTTGGTTCTTTGTATCTTTGTATCTTTACATTTACTCTCTCTTTTTATAAATTTTATCCAAAGCATATGTGCACATGTACACTGAATGCTATCTTTTGGAAATTAATATCTGTATTTAAAGCAATGTGATGCAATTTAATCCTTTTCCTGAAAACAATCAATTCCAGAGACATGACCATCATGTTATTCCCGCGTTGATTTTATAGTTCTACATAGCCCAGCTACATGAGCAGCTATTGCCATGCTATTACTTTTACTAAGAAATTCTAACAAAATATTTCTCTAGAAATTTTTATCAGATTTACAATTTTGTTTAATAAATATCATTGGTATATATTGCAGTTCTTAAACTTTATCAAATACTCCTAAGGGAAGCTGTCATAGTTATGGATTTCTGTAGCTCACGAGTACTAGGTACAGTGCCTTGGATACAGACAATGTTCAACATGGTCATTCTACCTCTGAGAATGTACTGGGAACCTTTCTTTGAAAGTGAATCAGGGACAATGGCCCATCCAAGCACATCATCAGCTTTCCCCATACATGAATGGCACTATGAGATTTCTTGCTGCTCCTGGAGTCCTGGGATTCTGAGGAAGTCTGTCAAAGGAGTGATCTGAATTACTCCTGAAGGGATATCATCTGATCTCACTTGAAGGAAACTCCTTTTAATGTATAGTGAGGGTTGAGGATGGTGAGTGGACTCCCATAACACCTCCAAGCATGCTATCCTGGACTTTGACACTGCAGAGAGAGATCTTTCTCTTTCCCATGTCCTCTTCTCTCCCTGAAGCAGACCACTGGCAGTAAAATGCCTGTCATGGGGCTCTGCCATTCTTTTCAACCACAAACCCCAGCCAGCCATAGGCATGCCCCACATTCAGTTTGCTTCCTCCATTCTACCCAGAGTTTTTGAATAGGTGACTCCATGTGACACTGGTAGGTGCTACAAATAAAATGGTCTAAAAAGATCCCAAACATCAGAAAGGTCAGACCATGGAGTCTGCAGATGAAAAATCTTTTTTCATTCTCTTTTACTGTTCTTTTCTATTCTCTTTTTTCCTTTTCTTTTGTCTTTCTAGTTTTTAGGAGACTATAACTAGAGAGGGAAATAGGAAAGAATAGTGAGGCCTCAAGCAATGGAGAATGATGATCAAGAATGCAGGGTTACCTGGATTTATAGAGGAAGAACAAGAAAGGCAACCTTATACAAGCACATTAACTCTGGCCTTGAAGTAGGACTCTGGGAATTCATGTAAACAGAACAAACTCACACAGTACTTTGCTGATAATTCAGACACACCAACTTAACAATATCTGTTGTTCTGAACAAGCTGTAAGAGTAACAGGAGCAAGTTTATGTTTTTTTTACAATGTCAAGTTTTACTAAACAACCATAAAGTTGCCAGCTACATAAGTTTTATCAGTTTTCACTCATCAATTATTCTTGATTTAACTTTACTTATGGTCATTAGCAATCATGGATTCTTTTACTCCATTCCTATCTTTGTTGATAATTAATTAATTTTAGATCCCATACCATAATCTGCATAATTATAGGTTACAGAACAAGTATGGAAAAAACAAAAACCTCTGTGATCTAAGGAGGCTTACTAAAGGCAACATGGATGTAAATATAATGTGAGCAGATACCCTGGTGATGCATAGCCTACTTGCAAAACTGCCCAAGCTAAAGCTGCTGAAGCACAAATCTGGTTTTAAGTGCAGTTGTAGGGCCAGGGGCTGAACCACTGAAAGGTCAGGTAATATGTTAGCCAAGTAACCATGCTGAGCTCAAGCCCTGGACAGAGACTGGAGTTAGGAGGCTATTAATCCTGTGAAGCATACCTAGATGGCTTGATGAGATAGCCTATGACAAGTGGTTAGGTGTCATTGTTTCTGAGTGTTGAGTGTCTAGAAGTATCCTGATCTTTTTAATACTGTGTATGATATGATCTGTATCTTTACATAAAACAAAATCCTTAGCTGGTGTACTTAAATGCAAAAGCAATTTCTTTTTTTCCTATCTTATTTTTAACTTGAATTTGGTATCATATGCTTGATATTTCTGTTTTCTTTAGGATATATTTTTAAATGGATAAGTGGAAGATGACTTGGCAATATTGGTAATTAACATAAAATCTATAATTTTTGACAAACAAACATAAATATTATTAGTCAAAATAATAATGACTGCCTGCATGGATATTTTGATTTACAACTAGTCATTACAGAAGCTCTATCTGTAGAGGTTCTATTTGTAATGCTTTTAAGTATAGTTTTTATATGAGTGCCTTGGAGCTAGATTCATATGTTAAAGGAGACAAAATATCTTGTTTTTGTCAGTCTTGTTATAAATTAATATTTAACCCTCAGGGTTTTTCCCTTTCTTGATTCATAATAGATGACAGATATATATTTTAGCACATACAAAGAAAAATGTTTTCTATTTTTCTCCATTTGTATTTTGACTCTTCTATTTGGAAACATTAACTATAGCAAAGATGTATCTTACAGAAATGTTAAAAGTGTTTCTCTGTTGCTTTTATTATTTAATTTTTGCTTCAGTATAAAAGAGTTTTATTACACCTTGGGGTTTTGGCAATTATTTGACTATTGTAAAACTAGAAGATACAGGTACATCCAACTTATTTTTATTTAAATATGTTTCATTAGAAAATTCTGTCAAGAAGTGACACGAATTAATGATTTAATAATGAAAGTCATGATTTAATAATGAAAACTCACAATACATCCCCTGATATCACTGAACATACTGAAGAGGAGCACATTTATATCCTTGGATGGAGAAAACATGAGAGTCAAACATTTCAAAGGAGCTTAATACTTTTGTTATTTCCCCATTTTGATTAAGAAATTATTTTTATTTCTAAACATTAAAGATGAACAATAGAGCAGAAAATAAAGTAGGAAGAAAAGCTGTGTTAGTAATAGATTCTTAATGGAACATATTTATATAGGTTTGGAACACCCTATTAGGGAAATCTGCTAATATTTTGATTGGACAATAATTTAAGAGAAGAATATGTTATTGAATACAATGATGTAGAATTTATCACAAATCATTGCTGATTTTCATGATGCCAGTCAGAAAGTTCTCCATGATAATGAACCTAAAGTACTGCTTTCTAAGGAGTTTTTCTGGAGACCCTGATCTGAGAACATTTACTCCATGCAAGAACAAAAGGAAATGAGTCCTTAAAAATATTATCACCAAAGACAAGAATGCAGGTCATAGAACAATGTAGAGCTAACTCTCACAAGAAGTAGTCCTCACTAGCATATCCCAAACTTATTCATAGCTGTTTATTAATTCCAATCACAAAGAAAGAAATTAATTTTGTCCAAAATCTTGGTTATGTGTTCATATCACAATGATTTCTTTATTTACAAATATTATCTGTACAAAATATTAACATGCAATTATGTTATCAGATGAGAAAATTTTAAATTAGTGAAGCAATGTACACTGGTTGCAAGATAATAAAGTGGATATAGAGTAATTACTAATGTCACAGAAGRCTCAATATGGAATAATGAGATTATAAGAATTGTGTAGAAGGTGGTTAAAATTAATAAATTAAAAGAAGTACTATTATTAATGGTTACATTTACTACTTTCATCCAACTTAGAGAGTTTGGATCCATGATGATCCAACAAAGATGAATTTGAGTTTAGATTTTGATTTGAATAATGCCTAATTGCTAATGTTCAAGCAAGGAATCAAGAGAATTCTGAGGTGAACATTTCTTTTTTTCCTACATCTCTTTGAACACGGATAACACAAAAAAGATAATTAGTTGACATACCAATTTTCTGCCTCTACAGCTGATTAAGCTTCCATGTTCTGTGGAAATGGAGACTATTTACCAGAACTCCACTGACTTCATCCTCTTGGGCCTCATCACCCACCCGACATTTCCTGGGCTGATCTTCACTGTGATTTTCTCCATCTTTGTGGTGGCTGTAACAGCCAACTTGGTCATGATTATGCTCATTCGTGTGGACCCTCATCTTCACACACCCATGTACTTTTTACTCAGTCAGTTGTCCATCATGGATACTGTCTACATCTGTATCACTGTTCCCAAGATGCTTCAAGATCTCTTGTCCAAAGAAAAGACCATTTCCTTTCTGGGATGTGCATTGCAAATATTTCTTTACCTGACGCTAATTGGGGGAGAGTTTTTCCTGCTGGGTCTCATGGCTTATGACAGGTTTGTGGCTGTGTGCAACCCTCTACGGTATCCAATAATCATGAATCCCAGGGTTTGTTTGCTTATGGTACTGGGCTCCTGGGCTGGTGGGTCTTTGGATGGATTCATGCTGACACCTGTTACTATGAGCTTCCCTTACTGCGGATCTCGAGAGATCAACCACTTTTTCTGTGAGATCCCAGCTGTGCTGAAGCTATCCTGCACAGACACATCACTCTATGAAACCTTGATGTATGCATGCTGTGTGCTGATGCTACTCATCCCAATATCCTTCATCTCAGTCTCCTATACACGGATCCTCATCACTGTCTACCACATGAGTTCTGCTGAGGGCCGACGTAAAGCCTTCACCACATGTTCCTCCCACATTATAGTAGTAAGCATTTTTTATGGGGCAGCTTTCTATACCAATGTGCTGCCCCATTCCTACCACACACCTGAGAAAGATAAGGTTGTGTCAGCCTTTTACACCATTCTCACTCCCATGTTGAACCCACTCATTTACAGTTTGAGGAATAGAGATGTGGCCACAGCTCTAAGAAAAATCCTAAGGAAACATGCTTCCTCTCAGAGATTACGAGTGAGACATGTGCCTGAGAAATACTAGCAGAATCTAGTCAATACTCCTGGGTGGATGCCATAATCTTTCTGTAAAATACACTTTGTTCTGCTCAGCATTATTTTAACAATATAAAATTATTACCCACCAAAATCACTCTGTTATAATAACCACTTAAGAATGAGATATGAGGGCTGGAGAGGTGGCTCAGCCATTGAAGTCTAGTTTTACAACCAAAAAATAAGAATGAGATATGAAATCAAAGACAAAGTTTTCAGGATTACTGACTTTCTAGTCTGGATTCAGCAGCAAAATGTTCCAATGTTTTCAGACAAACTACACTGGGAAACTTCCCAGGCAAGATGAGCATCAATCTGAAATGCCCTGTACTGTTATTTTTATGTCTAGTATTTAGCCATATGTTCTTTGTGTCTGTTTTATTTATGAAAGTCTTTGGGGAAGAATGGAGCCTACAACTCTACCCATGCAAATTTATACTATACACTTAAGAAAAACTCCAACATTCCTGGCTAGGCTTTGAAAGGAAATTGTCAGAAGTACTTTCCAAGTCCTTGAGGATTTAATTTCAAATATAGCAAAAAAAAAAAACCCATTCAATATTAGATTTGAATAAGGATTTTTCTAGTGATAACAATGTAATTTCATTTTGTGAGCCAGAGAACCAAGATGCCTGATTTGAGATATGCTACATACATGAAATATCAAAACTATGTTTGTCTAAACAAGGCCTGCTTAATAGTCACACCAGTCAACATGCCAATGTGGAATTTAACAAGGTCCTACACCTAAATAAAAACATACAGGCATCCAGAGGCTTCTGAGGGAGGAAGAATCAATGTTCTGCTGGAGCAAGCCTCCTAGTAGATTAGCCAATCCTCTGTGGTCATCCACAAATACATATACATACATACATACATACATACATACATACATACACACACACATGTAACACAAGAGAAGTCATAAATTTAAGAGAAAGTAGTGGACATGGGATTTGTTGGTGGAGGAGGTAGGTGTGGATGTTGAATAAGTTGTACAAATAAGTTGTATTCATATATGACATTATCAACAAATTTAAAAATTAAAATASAAAAGAAAGTCCATCACTAATAACATGCTTTGTCCTCTAAGAAACACACTTCACTATCAAAGATATATACCACTTTAGAGTCAAAGGATAAAAAAGTGTAATTTAAGAAAATGAAACTAATAGACAAACAGGTCTATCTACTCTAATATTTGATGAGAATAGACTTCAAACTAAAAACATAAAAGACAAAGAAAGTCTCTTTATATTCATCAAGGAGACAGCATTCCTTTTATTGACATTATAATTCTGAACATACAGATACCAAGCACAGAAACCTCTGATTTCATAAAGAACACTTCATGTTAGTCACAGATTAATAATAGTGGTAGTGAGTGACTGCACTACCCTACTCTCACAAATAAATGATTAAGAGAGAAGCATTGAGTCAAGTGACATAGAGAGACACATTCTTTAACATACATCTTTAGAACATTCTACCCAAACAATAAAGAATACATATTCAAAGACAAACAAAAAAGAAACCTAGAAGCCAATATCTCTCGTAAATATAGATGCAAAAATGTTGAATAAAATACTGGCAAATGAAATATAGACATATAACAAATAGACCAACTACTACAATCAAGTTAGCTTTTCCCCAGAAATGAAGGCATGGTTCAAAATCACATAAATGAACTTAAAAACAAAAGTCATATTTAAATTATGCACTAAAAGAGTTTTGATAGAACCCAACATGATTTCAAAATAAAAGTGTTAGGGCTGGAGAGATGGTTCAGTGGTTAAGAGTACTGACTAACTGCTCTTCCAGGGGTCCTAAGTTCAGTTCTTAAATGGTGGCTTACAACCATCTGTAATGGTATCTAATGCCCTCTTCTGGGTGTATCTGAAGGCATATATATATATATATATA
>BDUI01000325.1:156625-177792 GCA_002335545.1 Apodemus speciosus | reverse complement strand
AGAAGGAGAAGGAGAAGGAGAAGGAGAAGGAGAAGGAGAAGGAGAAGGAGAAGGAGAAGGAGAAGGAGAAGGAGAAGGAGAAGAAGAAGAAGGTTCTGTTAAGAGTGCTAAAAGGTGACATTTACAAGAATGAAAATGATTTCTATACCGTGATGGCAACCAGCTGCCAGGCTCACAGTCACCTATGGGCTCCACAGGGCCTTGTGGGTTGACATTGGCATTCTAAAGGAGACACAGCTTCTAGTCTGTAACCTTGACTTTCCTGGTGGAAGGCAGTAGGTAGTGCAGCTCTGCTCACTGCACACATTCACAGTGCTCTGAGCATCCCTCTGCCTTTGCTATGGACTCTTAGTTTCTATCATCTCTCAGAGTAAGGGATTTTTATACAAAGATCAAAGCTGGTTGGCACCTCTGAGAAGCCCACATGGCCTGTTGTGTGATACCTTCTGAAAGAGTTCCATCTAACACTGGGCTTCTCAACTCAACTGTGTGTTATAGTCTTGTGTGGGTTCTTAAACCCTAGACACTGAGGCTACACTTTAGACCTACTCGCTGATATAGTCTTGTACATATGTATGTTTGTATGTATGTATGAATGTATGCGTGCACAGGCTCAGTTTGTAAGCAAACATGGACTACAGTTCCTGAAAAGAAGCTGCGCCCTCCACTAAACCTTCTACCAAGGCTGATTGACTAGAACCTCACTGACTGTGAGGAGGCAGGCATGTTACAGGTATTAGCCACTCACTGTCTGACCAAATATCCACCAGCTTTCATCAAAAGTCAATAATGGCATGATGTGGTACCCGAGACCCATAACAGAGGCTTTCCTACTGTGCTATATATTATCTGCCTACCCGATATTTCCACCAAAGTATCTGAAAAGTGTTGAGATAACATTTTTTTAACTTTCTATAAATATTTATTTCTATATTTTCAATTCTTAATTCTGTACTGGCAGAGAGATAAATGCTGGCAAAATTAGGGTATTGTCATTTCTATGGCTTGTCACTGACCTTATATTTGATTTGTAAATACATGTCCTTCCACGCCTATTCAGATACTTGAAAGTCAGACAGCCCCGTCTATGCCTAGAGGCAATCTAGAGTTGTATCAGACAGGGTCTCACTGCTGATTGGTTGTCAACAGTTGGGTAGGAAGTAGGGGGCAGAAATCGAGAGAAATCGAGAGAGAGAGAGAGAGAGAGAGAGAGAGAGAGAGAGAGAGAGAGAGAGAGAGATGCTGAGATAAGAAGAGATGCAGGAGATTCGGCGTGTGGATGTGGAGGGCAACAGATGCACCAGAGAGAAGCAGAGTGAAGGTCTAGAGTTCCACATGGCAGGCCGTGTGCTAGATAGTCAGGTTGTTATATGAGGTAGTTTGGAAACTGCCCGAGTAAAAGGCCTAAGCTTTAAATTATAATAGAAGCCTCTGTGTCATTATTTATACTGCTGGCAGGTCCGAGAAAGTCCTGCTATAGAAAAGTTTCTTGATTTGTTACTTCTTTGTGCCGTCATTATTAAAATGTCATGAAACTTTTACCACAATGGAATGTGGAGTTTAGGTGCCATGGTTTGTTTTCAGTTTGCTGTGATAAAAAAAACTGACCACAAGCACCTTCAGGGGAAAAGGTCATTTTTGGCTTACAAGTTAGCATTTGTTTTCTTTCTTTTTTGTTTGTTTGTTTGTTTGTTTTTGGTTTTCTTGTTTGTTTTTTGATTGTTTGTTTACGTTTTGTTTTTTGTTTGTTTGTTTTTTTGGAGACAGGGTTTCTCTGTGTAGCCCTGGCTGTCCTGGAACTCACTCTGTAGGCCAGGCTGGCCTCGAACTCAGAAATCCACCTGCCTCTGTCTCCCAAGTGCTGGGATTAAAGGAATGTACCAACACTGCCCAGCTTGCATTCATTTTCAAGGGAAGCCGAATCCAGAGTCTGGAGGCACTGACTAAAGCTAGGGGCCACAAAAGAACGAGGGATACTGATTTGATTCCTGCCTCTGCTCAGACAACTTCTTTATACATCACAGGGTCCTCTTTCCAGAAGTGCCACCACTCACACTGGGCTAGATGCTTCTCTGTCAATTAGTAATCAATAAAATGCCCTGTATAGGCTACTATGATTGAGACAATGTCTTAATTGGGGTTCCCTTCTCATAAGCATGTCAAGGTGACAACCAAAGGCAAACATCACCCTGCAGTAACCTGAATCTGTGTCYTCAGTCAAGCATCACCTTGGGGAACCTGAATCTGTCCTCAGTCATTCATATCTAGATGGCTCTAGAATAAACCATCTCTTATCTACTCTAATGTGAAGGTTGTGGCTTTTCATTTTGTTGGAAACATCCTTGCTGACTACAATATGTAGCCAAGTTTGGGAGTCAGCACTAAAGAGCCCCTGGTATTTTGAGTTATCCACCAGAAAAGACCACTTAGACATGCGTCCAAGCCAATAGGTCTTTATCAGCTGGCCAGCAACTACACTGCATGTTTGGGACTGAGTAAAATCCTGAGCCTTTCTCAGGGTGAGCTTTTAAGCACAAAAATCACAGCCTGGGTTGACACACCTCAGTCATCAAGTACAGTTAGCCAGAAGCAGAACTACAGAGGCAGAAAAGTAAAGCTAATAATACATTTATGGACTTTCGCAGAAATGTACTTTGCTGGATTAGGTTTTGTTCTCATTTGACAGGTATTTCTGCCTGTGTGCTGATTTCCAAGGCCTGAATGCCCAAACTTCATCAATTGTACTAAGGTCTGTGGACCTGACACACTGAAAATATGGCGTTGGGACTTAGATCAAAGGAACCATATGTAACTAGAGAGAGACATTTTCCTGAAGTAAAGAAAAGGGATGAAATAAATTGTAACCTTAATAGCATACAGACATATAAGGTAATGTGTTACTCAGAGCACCTACCTCAGCTTCAAGAACGTCACAAACACGTCTCAGAATGAAGATCTCAAATAACCGACTAATGTGTTATGGAGCAGCTTGCTACCTCCAGTTTCCCTAGTAACCATTTTTTTAAGAAAGAAAAGCATCACGATTGCCCTCCTTGGAATTTAAAATGCCATCCAAAAGGGAAGAGAATGAAGATATCACAGATTTATTGAGGCTAATTAAGGAAGAATTGCTTCTGAGTAAAAAAGATTGAGTTCTGTGTTCTACCTCTGGCCTCAAGTGGGCATGGCATCTTAAGCTTTCATCAACAGTACCTACTGTTGTCTCCTCCCTTAAGAGTTAATACAGCTGCCCCTATCAATCTCCTGACTGGGAGACCCAGGAAAGCTGATATCCCTGAAGACACCTTAATGAGACAGGAGAAACAATTATCCCCTTAATGAAATCGTACACTTGTGTGCCCCAGAAGGTTCTCCCTTGAGGCACTTATTTGAAGCATTTTCATTGCTAAGCCTGTCTGCTTTTCTGAATTTTAACTCAAAAGGTAACTTTTCTTTCCCCTCCTTTGTACCTCTTCTTGGGATACCACACAAAATCCTCATCAGGATTTCCCTATACACGCTCCATTCTGTCTTTACTGAACAAGTCTGTTTTCTTTCTAACTCAAAAGATATGGACTACTCCATCTTCCTCTTTCTTCTCTGCCTCCCTCTTCCGGCAACTGTCTAGTCTGAGAGCCAAAATGCTCTGTGCTTTTTCTCCCAAGCTCTTATAAAATGGCCCTCCAGCTTTCCTCTGAATCCTTTTATAAATTCCTTTATCAACAAGATAAAGAATCCACAAAGAGAACTCTGGTTCTCTGGTAACAAATTTTGTGAAGCAAAAACTAGGCATCTGACAACTGAAACACACCCAAATCAACTGATAGTGGAAATAAATTTACACTGTGGCCCAGGACAGTTCTTTATTTGTTTGTTTGCTTGCTTGTTTGTTTGATTGGTTGGTTGGTTTGCTGTTGCTGTTTTGGATATTTTGGATATCTTTTCTTTTCTTTTCTTTTCTTTCTTTTCTTAACCTGTATTTTCTGATAAGTTATTTCTTCACCAGTAAAATGAACCAATCCAAGCCAGATTAGATTATATTAAATGCAGGTTTATTGTGAAGCTGCTCTCAGGAGGGCAAGCTCACTAGCCCCAAGGAAGGAGGCCAGGGAAGTCACCATGGGATAGGAGTGAGAAGAGTGAAAGGAGTGAGGGACAGAGAGAGAGAGAGAGAGAGAGAACAAAATGTCTGGACTGTATAAAGAAGAGTCTGGTAGGGTGGCTGGCCAAGCTCAGGATTGGGGGCAGGGTATGCCAGGTAGGAACTGAGGGTTGCTGCTGGAAGAACTGGAGGCCAGATCTGCTTTGCGTAAAATACGCACCTAAATCCCTTGGACCCAGACAAAGGAAACATTTTTCTTTGTAGGACAGTGGTATTGAACAGATGAAAGAATATTACAAACTACACAAATATGGGAGTGGTTGTTTTTCACAAAATGTTGGAAAATAGATGTGGACCCTCCCTTAGCTATTAGGATTTGATGCCTGCCTAGGTTTGCTAGCTGAGGGCACATGAATGTGGAGGTTTCACAGGCATCAGGAACTGACGTCTGATTTGCAACTTAAGGTCTTGCAGGATGAACAGTGCGCTTGCTTAACCAACAATAAGGAGGTGTCACTATAACGAACTCTCTCAGTAACCAGAAGGACAGCAGACAGGATGGGTAAGAGGTGGCCTGGGGAAGGGTCCTGATGTCTGATGGGAGGCAGCACACCAGAAAATGGGCATTCTTTGAGGAGCAAATGTTCTTAAGAGACCCTAGAAATATCTAGTGAAGAAAAGCATGGGCAGACAGTAGTAGGTAGTCCTGTAAATCCTTGCTGAAGTGTATGCTATAGATTTGCAGGATTGTATAGGACTACTTTTGAATACTGTATATTTTTGTCCCCCTTCCCTTTCTCCTTCTTGCTCCAGCCCCCACTCGCTCTAGTCCATAGGCTCTTTATTTGTTTCTCATTATGGATGGTTGTGAGCCACCGTGTGGTTGCTGGGATTTGAACTCACGACCTCCGGAAGAGCAGTCGTGCTCTTAACTGAAGAGCCATCTCACCAGCCCTTGAATACTGTATCTTAATTTAGGATTTATCTAACTTATCAGCATGCATGCATGTGTGKGGGTGTGGGGGGTGCATCTGTGTGCAAAACTGTATAGCACAGTGCATGTGTGGAGGTCATCTTTCAATAGACAGTTCTCCCACCTTGACTTCTGGGGTTCAAATTAAGATCATCAGGGTTGTGTGGTGGGTGCTTTTACCTGCTGAGCCACCCAGCTGATCCTTGTATCTAATGTTTATTTCAGTGCAGTATTAGAAATGAAAATTAAAGTGAAATAGAATGGTGAAATAAAATTTAAAAATTCTCTGAAACTCCATTACAAAAAGGAAATCATTGTTAAATGTCATCCCAATATGTTTTCTAAAGCTTTAGTCTTTACACACACTACATAAACACACATATACCGTACATAATTGATATAGCTTTATATTTTCACAGACTTGAAACTTGATGTACTGTATACTGTTTTGAACTGACTGATTATCAGTCAACACTTCATTCTAAATTGTTCTGTGTCAATAACATTGTCCCCACAACACTTTCAGTGCTTGCAGTACCCATGTCACAGTCCATGCCAACACAGGCAGATTTGGGTGAGGACTCTGCCTTGCAGAAAGCTACCTCATAACTGTGTCTTTGAATGACAGCAAGAGAGCAAGCTCTGCTGTCTCTTCTTACAGCGTTACTGACAGCATCATGAATCCGGCCCTAGGACCTCATCTCACCCTGGAGAATTCCCTACTCTCCCATCTGTAAACACCATTACACTGGGGCAATGTCTCCAGTCTATGAATTTGGCAGCACCCGACATTCACGGACATTCAGCCTGAGTATGTCTCTGTTTAAGAACACTGTATATGACACATATTGTTGATATTTGGGCATTTAGTTTAGCAGCAGCTGTACAACTCTCACCTTGGTAGAGGTTACCTGACAGCATTTTCTCCATAGAAAAAGTACTAAAATATAAAATAAAACAAAAACAAAACAAACAAAGAAAGCTGTGGTGCTAAATAGGTCACCAGAAGGAACTTGTTTCCAGTGTTTAGTAGCTATTTGCAGAGCTGAAGCGAGAGAGCAGGATTGTGCCGAGCCCAGCCTGGCAGAGATGGTCTGAACAATTCAAGCTTTCTGTTGGTCCACATATGCCCACGAATGAGTAAATATGCTGTGAGTATTTTTAGAGTTACACATTTTAAGGAGTACAAAAATTATAAATATTTAGATTAACTGTATTTCTGTAGGATGTATTTCAAGATCCTGCTGGATAATAGAATGTATGCCTTGAACCCTAATAACTTCTATGTGTGCTAAATGAAAGAATCTGTCACCTCTTTTTTTTACTAATAAAAATATGTGCTTATCTTCCATATCTGTCAACCTGGGCTAAATTGAATTTCTAAGAAAAGAACCATCTCTTATGGTGTCTTGCATATGTGTTTTATATATGTATAGAGATAGATAGATAGATAGATAGATAGATAGATAGATAGATAGATAGATAGATAGATAGATAGATAGATATAGCTACAGATGGAAAAAGAGAGAAACAATGTACGATGTATTCTGGCAGCCCTTGAACTCAGAGACCTCCCTGCCTCAACCCCTTGAGTTCTGGTATGATGCATTGCATCAGGCTTATCTAGTATGTTCTTGGTGTTTAATTGGTAATTGTTCATTGGCTGTCAGGTTAAATAGAAACATGAATGGACAAATAATAGGCTCTATGTCCTCCCCTAGCCAGTTGAAGGTTTTCTGGCTTTTTCTGGATTTGATCTTAATAGTTGTTCCTAGATCTCTTCTGTGTGTGTTTTCCACCTCAACATTTAATGTAGCCAAGCAGTTGTAGGGAAACAGACCCTCTCAAAACAAATTATGACTTGAGCCCAGCTTCTCCTCCACAAATGCAAAGAGGCAAAAAGCATGGTAACCTTCATAAACCAATCTGCAACTGTTTGGTTGTTTTTTTTCCAGAAAACTATGGAGCACTTTTAAACCATCAATGATGCTGAGTAACACCAGAAGACATTTAGCACAGGATCAAGTTTCCCACTTTGATAAATGAGTTCACTGAGTTGCCTGAGTAACCCTGAGCACAGGAAACCCAGGGAGAGACTATTCTGTGCTTCCCAGCCTGTGGAGCGTGACAAGGAGGTGCTCAACTCATTAGCAAGGAAAGCCTCCTTCAGTGAGCTTCACAACAGATGAGACAATGTGTCTGCACCCTAGTTTCTCCCATTTTATCACTCAGTCATTTCACAGATGAATGAATGCAATTATAAATTAGCTGTTCAACAGTATATAATAAAATTCTTGAAGAATTCACAAACACAATTGGCTAAATAATTTCTGTGGTTGAACTGTATGTGAAACATCCTTAAAACAAGGACAAAAGTCGAATTTAAGTTCATCTACTCTCTTTCTTTGGCAAATTTGGTGGTTTGTTGGTAGGGTTATATAAACACTACAACACTGCACTGAGAAGCTTGGTCACAAGCACTAAGTCTAGGGGTTGGGGGGGGAGGGTAGGGGGGGACATCTCCCTTTGTAGCCCAGACTAGCCTGAAATCATCCTCCTGTCTCTTCCCTCCGAATGTCTGTATTATAGGGATATGCTGGTGGAAGAAAAATAAATTTTTATTTGTCTTTTTTAAACATCAAAACACTATGTTATTGATGTACTTAAAGCAAGTTCATAATAATGTGAATAATATAGTACTATTATGTAGGATTTGCATTCTCAATTATTTTGAATAGTCTATGTTTGATGTAGGACCCTGGGACAAGGACTGAGGTTCATATTTTACCAATCAAAGCAGACCTGGCCTCCAGGTTCTCCCAGCATCCCTCAGTCCCCCCATGGCATACCCTGCCCCCAACCTTGAACTTTCCAGCCCAGGGGTAGGGCCACCCTTCCCCCAGAGGCTCTTCCTTATATAATCAAGACATTTTGCTTGCTCACCTTTCCTCCCTCCTCTCTCTCTCTCTCTCTCTCTCTCTCTCTCTCTCTCTCTCTCTCTTCCCTTGGCCTTAATCTTGGGACCAGTGAGCTAGCCCAAGAGAAACTTTGCAATAAATCTTCATCTAAGATAATCTAAATTGGCTTGAAATGGCTCACTTCATCCGGGAGAAATAACGTATTAGCCCGAAGTTGTGGTAAGTCTCTATGAGAGAAAAAGCACTCGGATTTGATACAAAATGAATGTTATTCTTCAAAAATGCATAGCTTACAATTTTGCACATTCGTAAAACATTAAAGACTTTTTAAGGAATTACTTACCCCTCAAATGATGACAAGATTTTACTTCAAAAGAACTATATGCACTGGACAGCTCTGCCATATAACCTTCATTCGGTGCCCCCATGCTCCCAGTTGCCTTCCTAAGGTCAGTGTCTTCGGTAGACTACTTCCTGGGCTTCAGTGTGACTTTTGTTTATTTTTCATGAGCAAAGCTTCTTACATAGTGAATTTCCACTAACTACTCTACTTTAATATTTGGTAACTTTGTGTGCGTGGGGGGGGGGAGATTAGATTTGGTATTCAAAAGAATCAGAAGATGGCCCACCTTTAATATTAGAGTACACTTAAATCCAGCACTAAGGAACTGAAAAAGATCTGCAGCTGATATCTCCTCTGCTAGCACCTCATTTGCAAGCAATGGGGGCAGGCCACCTGGCATTTCCTTTTGATAATGTGGAACCCCGTAGGCCTTGGTGTATATTTTCTGATCCCAAGTTCATCCTTACATAGAGTTTTGATATCAGGAACTGGCTTTATGCTTGCAGGTCGCTTCCTCATAGGCGACAGGGACCAGCACATCTGTTGCTATGGCAGTCACCATACATTACCAGAGTCCATTCGGCTCACCTCCCACCTTTACCTTCGAGCAGTTATATCACAACCCACATAAAAGGCAGACCCTCCTGACCTCTGCTCTCTCATTCCCTCTTGTCTTCGGCCACCTTTTGCTCCCTTCCTCCACAACAGACTTCTCTCACATGGAACTGCATCGGCCTGGGGTGGTCTGTCCCGATATGAGCTGAGATTCTAACATAACATATAGGACTTCGATATGAAATAATTTGGAAACTGTTTTTATTCAACTAGAGGAGTCTAGAGAAAATCTCTTAGTATCTTTTTCCATTGCTGTGATAAAACACTCTGACAAGAGCAAATTATGGGAGAAAGGGTGTATTCAGGCTGATAGTTTAGTACAGTCCATCATAACAAATAATGCTATAAAATATAGCATGACAGGAAGTGGGTACCTGCCCGGACCATGCCAAGGTGCCCCCTGAGAAATTACATCATGCGACAGACCTGGTATATAAGGGGTTCATATGTGGGAAAGGGAGGAAGAGAGGGCCTGGAGAATGGGTAGAGGTAGACAGACTGGAGCAAAGCCATGAGGGCAGAGAAGACAGACAGAAAGGGGAAAAGAGAGACCGGCTAGGGACATGTGGGAACAGGGGAAAGGGGGAGCTTAGATTGAGGGGCACTCTTTTTATACTGCGTCTGGTGGCAGGTAATGGCAACAAGCACATGTTTGCACATGTGTGGAGGTCAAAGAAAAAGTCTTATATATCATTTTTTCAGGAGCCATAGTTTTTACTTTGTTAAACACTGTCTCTCACTGGCCTGGAGTTGGCCAAGTAGACTACGCAGTTCAGAAAGATTAGGATCTACTCACCTATTCACCTACCTGCCCTGCAAGAGAGGAGATTCCAAACCCACACAGACTGTGCCTGGATCTGATTTGTAATGTGGGTTCTGAGAACTGAACTTAGACACTTGTGCTTCTAAAGGAAACACTTTACCCACTGAGCTTCCCCCCACCCCCAAAAAATCTATGTTTTGTAGAAAACCTTGTTTTAGTTACTGTTCTACTGCTGTGGAGAGACACCATGACCAGGGAAACTTACAAGAAAAAGCATTACGTGTGTGTGTGTGTGTGTGTGTGTGTGTGTGTGTGTGTGTGTGTGTGTGTGTGGTAGGGGTGGGAGCAGGGTAGTCAAGCAGGGCATGTCAGCACACAGGCAAACATGGAGCTGGAGAAGCTGAGAGTTTCTTCACTTGGATCTGCAGGCAGCAAGAGGTGGAGTGGTTTACTGGGCCTGGGTTTTTGAAAACACTTCCTCCTCATACAAAGCCACACTTCTTAATCTGTCTAATCCCTTCAAAGAGTTCTCCTCCCTGGTGACTAAGCATTCAAATACAAGAGCCTTTGGGGCCACTTTTACCCAAGCCATCACAGTCCCTATGAGCTGTTGGCCTGGGAAGACCAAGGATCTCCCAAAACACTTCTAGATATTGCCAGAAAACCCTTAAAGTTTTTAAAAGAAGAGGAAGACTTGAAAAACAAATGATTCTGAAATTTTTATGAGCAGTAATAAGGGATAGATACACACATGTGTATAATAAAATAATTTCTAGAATTTCTAGCTAAGAAGGATTTTAATTTATATCTAAAAACAGTGGCAGTGGCAGTCCCACCAACAAGACACCAATGACCTAAATGTGTTCATCCCACTTCTGCTCACACTTGCTTTCTGTTTTCCTGAGACAGCATCTAATGCAACATAAACTGGTTTTGAACTTGTTTTAAAGTTGGCATTAGACTTCTTGTTCTCATCTCTCTCTCTCCCAAGTTTTGGGATTATAGGCATGCACTGCCATGCTAAGCTGTTTGCATTTTTAGTATAATAACATGTGCATGTGTCCCTAGTGGGAATATAACAAAACATATTGAAAAAAACGAACAATAAAACAATTTAAATATGTCATATATTACAAAGGAATTTTAATTAGCTGTTCAAAAACAGTGGAAAGTGCAGGGTTTATAGTATATAGTAGCTTGAAGGGGCTATTAGGGACTGAAGGGTAGAGTGGGGATGAAGTTGGCAATCTGGACACTGTGCAGTTAGTATTCAGAGGGAAGAGATGGTAGAGATCAACAGCAAGGAGTGCCCTCAACTGGGCTGCTAGCACAAGGTGCAGTGAAAGGAAAACAAGAGAGCTCAGAGAAAGAAGAGTAGAGATGAGAAAGGGCGCATTTGCCAGCAGACCCTGGTACAGGAGTTCTGTATATGGGAAATGCAAAACAATGACTCAATTGTGTATGATAAGACATAAGATTCCCCACAAAGAAAATAATCAAGCACATTTTAGGAGAAAGTGTTGAACCAGTCATAAAGGGTAGCATGGAGGAAGCTGAGATTATGGACCAACCCCAGAAGGGAGCTCACTCTGGCAGAAGTACCATGAAGATGGTGGTAGCTCTTCTCTTCTTCCTGCCAGGACAATCTGGGAACTAGCTATACAATCCCCAAAATACAATATCCCCACAGACTGTCTATACTGCAAATCTTCCCCCTCCCCCAAATTTGTGACCAAGGATGTTAGATTAAGCATTATTTTGTTTTTTTTAACAATATGGTAAACATGTTCTGTAAAAGAAACCTGTGTCAGCATAATTAGGCAAAAGCAAAGTAATGTCTTACAGAAGGCTGAAGATTGTTTGATTCCACTGGGGCTACTGGGAAAGTTACTGAGAGAAGGCTAAGAAAGTTAATGTCTAACCAAAATGTAATTTACGATCCAAGAGTACAAACCACTTTCAGTACTATATGGCTGACTAATAAATTCATTAGAAAGATTAATGCTCATTATCTTCCATTTTAAGCTCTGCTGGTATGTGCTAACTTGATTGTTTTATTTTGGAACGTGCTGAAACAGCCCAAGGTTCAACTGAACAGTAGGTGTGTTCACCAAGCCAAGGGCTTGAGTGTGCTTGAAATAGGGTGAAGTTTAGAGAAACAGGGACCTTATTATGCTGGCTTCTGTAACTCAGTCCTGAGCCAAGGCTCTGATCTGCTCAAAGCTACCTAACAGTTGTCTTGAGCAGATGTAGAGATAATTGTCGTCACCTTCCAGCACCTGAGTGCCCACCTCCTTTACAGAGGAAAACATATTCCTATACATATTTCAGTACAGAATGGAAATATTCCTACTGTTACCAACCCTCACCTCATATACTGAAGCAGTTAGGCATATTAGATAACCAGGCAGAAATAACCCTTATCCAGGAAATATTTGGTAAAGTAGGACCCATGGGCATATTTAATTACATCAAATCTCTGAGTCTTTTCTAAAAAGGTCCAGTAGGTTATTTCTTGTTTAGACATGACTTTTTCTTTAACTCAAAGTCACATAAAAGTATCCATGGGGGGGGGGTGAAAAACTTAATCTGATGTATCCTTGGATTAATCTAGACCATGTAAATTTTTATTATAATGTATGTGTTTGCCTTTCCAGAGTTCGCTCTCTTCCTACCATGTAGGTTGCAGGGATCAAACTCAGATCCTTGAACCTCGCAAAGGAGGTTCTTTCATGTGCCGAGTCATCTCTCTGATGCTAGACCATGTAATTCTTAAGTTCTAAATGATCGTTTTAGGATGAATCAGATGTATTCTTATTATCAAGAAGCACATGGTTTAGTCTTAGCTTCTCTGATCATAATACTACATGGCTCTAAAGTGACAGGAGATGTGGCCTTTGAACAGGCTAGCAGAACTGGAGATGGTGGTAATGGAGCTAGAGAAGAACACCAAGAATGTCCTGCTGCAGAGCATCAATGAAAGGCATGCTACTATCATGTTGCTGATGCAGAAGCTGTAAGACCCAAAGAAAACACAGGTGTGCACCCTGCACCCCATCCCTCAGAAGGCGACACCCACATCACTCGCGAGAAACGGTCTTGATGCAACCGCATGAGGATTTTATTGGGGGGAGGGGGGGAAGCCAGTATACTGGGATCGAATCGTAACCAAACAGGCTCAGAGGAATTTGACCTCAAGTGTCCAGTAGAAGGGGTTTTTATAGACAGAAACCACAGAAGGGGAAGGGCTTGGGGAATTCAGATAGAGAGGTTACAGTTAGATCATAACCATCCCACCCCTGGGGACCAGGTGTAACTGCATTCCGCAAGATGGATTAACTGCATTCCGCAAGGTAGGTTGGGAAAACATCAACTATCTGTAGAATACAGAACAACCTTGGTGGTTAGCTAGTTCCTGGAATAGGTCAGGGAAGGAAGGGTGGGGTAGGGGCTACAGAGTACGGACTTAAGATTTTTACAATTTGGTGGCACTCTGGCCTTCTAAAGCAGGATTTTCTGGGGTTAAATAAACAACATTTCAAAGCAGGATCTTGCAAAGCACATACAGAATCAGAAATTCTCTGCAGGAAGACCTCCAATCAGATGTAAGCAAAGGACATGGAAACACTTGCTGAATGTGAAAGATGGCAGTGAGGACAGAGAGCCACATGAAGGCCAAAGAGAAGACTGAGAAAGCGGAACAGAAGTCAGAGTAGGCTGAGAAGGCAGGTAAAGTAGGGCAAGACTGAGGAGAAAGCAGAGAAGAAGGTGGGTTAAGGTAGGGAGAAAGAGAAGAAGCCAAGGAAGGCATGGATACCCAAGAGGCTGCAGTGAAAGAGACAGGTAGACTGTCTTGAACAAGGCTACAATTCCAGCCAATAAATTCTGGCTGAGTGGTGTAAAGGAGAAGGCTAGGCTGACTCCATGACAGGCTTCAAATTGGCAGCTCAGGAGACTAGGCCTAAGAACTGGGCAAGTCTAGGCAAGCCCAGTTCTTGCCCAGGCAAATCGGTTTCTAGAAAAAAAACAAAAAAACAAACAAACAAACAAAAAAAAAAAACAAAAAAAAAAACCAGAAATTGCCCTACCATCAGAAGCTGTCCTGCCACCTGGCCTGAAGGAAGGACAATGGATCAGCAGCCGCAGTGTCTAGACCTGGCCAGCAAGAGTTTCCAGACCCTACCCAACCACCCTTATTGGTTCTGGAATGACCCTAATGTAAGACTCTTGTGAGCTTTAACTTACTGAAGACCCCCTGAGTGAACAACCCAGCACCTGGAATCAGTGCAAAAAGCAAAAGGAATGTATTGTTCCAAAGAGTTGGGGTCATCCTACACCGGAAGGAAGGTGTCCAATCTGCACAGCCTATTTGGTCAGTTTTATATAGTTTTCAGAGTAGCAGCCATTAAGCAGAGTGTGACTTTTAAACTGATTGGTCTTTAGGTAATGAGGTGGCAGGGACTTCCCTTGTCTATAGGATGTCAGTCCATCCAGTGGAATGTGTCTATGTGCTCTGGGCCTCCCCCACCAGCAGGTAGCTGATGGTCTGTCCCCCACCCCACTGTGTTCTGAGGAATGTTAATTAGCCTCTCCCTTCAGGAGGGGAGGGGTGCCTAAGTGTTCCATGACCTTTCCCTCCTTGGAGGGGAGGGGTCTGGTGGAATTTTCCGAAGTTCCTGAGCTGACCTCTTCACTAGAGATGAAGCAAATTAAAGGTCACCTACCACATAATTCCCCTTATGTGCTTTAAATCAGGCCTGTGAGCTCACTTGATTGTATCTATCTTGGAATGGAATACCCCAGCATGCTGGACTTATTCAGAATAAAACACTCTTTGCATTTACATACTGTTTGAGTCCAGGCTATCATTCTTTCTTGAATCATGGACCCTAACAGCAGTATGCTGACACCATAGAGAATCTAAAGTCTTTTGTGTGTCCTAGTTCCACTATATTCACTTTTTCCTCTCCTTATGTTTCTTGTATGGTCTAATATTGATAACCTCAGTCAAGTTTTGCTTACTAAACATTTTTCTCAGAGGAAGTAACATTTATTTGGAAATGTTCATATACACAAGAATTAGGACTGAAAATGAACCCTTTTATAACAATAACGTTTGTCTGGATTTTTAATTTTGATGTGTTTTGCTCTCTTTTATGTGACTCAATAGTTGTCAGAAACTTTGGATTTCTGGGTGACACAGGAGACTCAGAACTACAAATCACCAGCACAGGTATACTAGAGGAGCAACAATAAGCCTACAAGATCTCTGCATCTACCAACTGCTCAAGAAGTCAGAATCAACTGGGACTCTGATGGGCCTTACCTATTTAGGGCTGAAGAGTTGGGAGAGAAGACCAGGACATTACTTGTACTGGACACATCCATTTGTGAGAAAGAGAGAAGATGTGACATTATTGTGTTCAGAATTTAAATTCTGTGATGCTGTCTGTGATAACCTGTCTGTTGAGCTTGGCTGTTTAACTCAACTCTGACACAGAAACTATAACAGATGAGGTCTGGGTATTGTATACAAAGCAGTGTACTTGAGGGGATTCTAGGAAGGAAATTAAAAGATATTCAAAACGACACTTGGAGGGAAAACACAGAACCATGGACCCTAAAATAAGAAGAAAGGAGACATCTTTAAGGTTCATATGTTATCATAAGTTTATTTAAGCAAAATCCTTAGTGAATATTCAAGATAAAAATTTTACCATGTTTGAAAAAAGTCAAAAGAAAGGATTGGGGTAGAAGAGGAACACTGTGTTCAGTTTCAGACCCCAGGACGGAGGTGCATTTTTTTTTTAACATATCAAAGCAGATCAGGCCTCCAGGTTCTTCCCATCATCCCTTAGTCCTTCCTTACCTGGCAGACCTTGCCCCCAACTCTGAACTTTCCAGCTTAGGGGGTGGTCGACCCTTTACCCATAGGCTATCCCATATTTAATCCAGACACTTTGGTCTCGCCCTCTCTCCTGCTCTCTCTGTTAGCATTCTGTCTATGCCCCTCCCCACAATTACTTGGCAACAGCAAGGTAGGTCTGGTCTACTATAAAAGGAGGTGCTTGCCCCTTCCTCTCTCTCTTACTCATGTTACCTGCTTGCTTCTCTCTTGCTCTCTTGCCTTCCCCCATCTCTCCACATGGTCATGGCTGTCCTCTATTTCTCTACTCTCTCCTTTTCTCTGCCCATCTCTGCCTCTACTACCCTCTTAACATCCCTCCCCATGCCCTGAATAAACTTTATACTATACTTGAAAGACCCCCAGAGAGGGGAGACCCTCACTCAAATCGTGGGATAACGTGCCCCCCAAGAACTCACGAAAGACCGTCCTTGCTGCAATCACATGAGGTTTATTCAGGAAACCAGTGCACTGAGTCCGAGATCATATCCCATGCAGGGGTAGAGGAGTTCTACCCCGAGCAACTGAGGTCAGGGATATTTGAGGGGAAAATCACGAGGCAAGGGGTGGAGGAAAAACATGCATGGAATGGGGAACTACAGGATGGGGAAGTACAGCATGGGGAAGTACAGGATGGGAAAGTGCAGAGTGGGGAAGTACAGGATGAGGAAGTACAGGATGGGGAAGTACTGGGTGGCTCAAATTTTTGCGATTACCTAGTTCCCAGAGCTGGACATTCTAGTCCTGGGGCCAGGCCAAGGTCAGCCAATTCCCAGAACTAAGGGTCCAGTCAGGTGGGGCTTAGCCATACATGCAGTTCTCAGGCTCTAAGTTTGCTAGGGGTCTAATTTTCTCATGGGGGGCTTAGGTCTTTCATTCCCTCCTTCTCTTAATGCCTAGTTCTAATCTTAGAACTAGACTTCTGCATCAGAGTTGATTACCCTGCTCCATGACTTGGTACTGCTGATGTAACATCAGAATTTGCACAGCACTTATACATTCCCTAATAAAAGCTATTAACCGGTTAATCTCACAGGGTCCAATTGTAAGCAAAGGAGTAAAATTACTAAGGGTCTCATCAAAGCAGCAAGCAGAGTGGTCAAGAGTACAAGATAAGGGCCTTTCCACCGAGTCTCAAGGTTTCCTGCGAGGTAGGGTCTAATGTAGACCGAATCTCCAACTTGGGAGCGATGTGGGACTTGCGAGTCTCCTTCTCCTGAGTAGGCCTCCCGGAGCTGCTTCCTTGCTCGCTACCTCACCCACTCGAGTGCCTTGAGCCTAGAGAACAAGGGCTGGGAAAGCAGCACATCAGCACTATGTACAGAGATGATTTCTACCAGTGGAGGCGGCCCCTGTGTCCATGAAGAACTGAGTGCGTTTCTCTTTCCCTCTCACAGATATCCAGGGTTGGGGGAGGTGGTCAGAACCCTCATCTCCCCTAGTCATTGTCTTCACCCAGGAACACCTTTGCCATTTGGGGGCACTTCTCTCAAGACCTGGGAATTCCTGCTCCCAGCTTCTATTTGTTAGGGCACACTCTAGCTCAGTGGCCTCTCTCCTTATAGTATGCACATTGATCCTTTTCTGTCTTTTAGCCAGGATTTTCTGTAGCCTCTTTCTCTGTCATTTTCTTCTTTCTTTTTCTCCTCTGTCTCCCTGTCTCAGCAAACTGCACTAAATCTCTCTGCAGACTTTTCTAACAACCTGCACTAAATCCTTCCATAGACCTTTTAACCACCTGCACCAAATCCCTCTACATATTTTCTCAGAAAACTACTTTAAAGTCCCTCTAGTCTGGGGTCATAGGGTGTATAGCAGAAAGCTTCTATGAGCTGCTCTAGAAAGACTGCCAGTGACTCATCTGGTTCCTGCTTAACCTCACATACCTTGGTCAAATTTGTGGGCTGCCATGCCCTTGAGACCTGCCAATGGAGTCTAGTGTTGGTCCTTCAGGTGCCTCTTACCTTTTGTCTGAGGGGGTATTCTTTTTTGGCTTCCTGTATTACAAATAAAACAGTCTCAAAGAGATGAATCAGTCTCTTGGGAAATATGTCCTTAGTGAGAGAGCCACCGTGGAATCAGGATAGGAGGTCTCAGGTCTCCTCCTGCTCTACTCTGTGGTATTCTCTAAATATAAATTGAGCATACTATTATTATTTTGTAAATTATAAACTATAAGGTAGACCTAACAACACCCAGTCTATCATCTGTTAATCAAGCAGAACCTTTGTCATCTTTACTATCTTAAAAGACTAATAGAGTTAACATCTGACTCATGTTTTGGCTATAAATTTTATGTCATCTGAAAATCATTTATTTAAATCTATATCAGCTTTCTCAAGATTAAAGAGCTTGGGCTGCCTATGAGACTAACTGTCATCAACCCCATCAGAAATCCAAGAGTGACCAATATTAACTGAAAATATATAGAAAGCTTAACACAGCTTCTAAGACTTAGCCAAATGATAGAGACCGCTAAACACCTAAACAGTTTATACTTTAAAATGTTGGAGCATCGGTCTTCAGTCTTCTGGCACAAGAACATCTGACAGACTTAAAGAATCAGGACTTATTAAGCCATATAATAATCTATGGACATATTAAGTTTGTAGATGAAGAGAAGCAATTTCATGGCTCCCTCTCTCGCCATAACAGAAGCAACTCTACATATGCTGTTTCTTCAAGAAAGGGAAACTGTCAGGAGCAGACTAGTCTCTACACAAAAATAAATAATATTAAACATCATATTCCATGGAATTCTGACATTTTTGAAAACCAACTATCTATGTAACATAATGTGGACTATTGTCTGTTAAACTATCTTCAGCTATTTCTGATTAAAACATAGAAAACACCCTAATAATAAACTCAGAGCCTTCTATTTTTATTTGGCCCTAAACTCACAGGCTTAAACATCTCAGATCTATAATAACAGCAAAGAAGGACTGGGTGTAAATCCTGTACTTTTCCATTTTTAGTATTTATACCAATGAAAACCTTGATTTTGTATCAACATAAAATCTGTACCAAATTAGAATTTATGCTTTTAACTTAGTAATAATTATAAAGATTTTTTTTTATTTTTTCGAAACAGGATTTCTCTGTGTAGCACTGGCTATCCTGGAACTCACTTTGTAGACCAGGATGGCCTTGAACTCAGAAATCCGCCTGCCTCTGCCTCCCAAATGCTGGGATTAAAGGCACGCACCACCACCACCTGGCAATTATAAAGATTTTTATCACATGAAATTATGTCTATATAATTAATTTTATTTTCTCCCTGTTTTTAAATCTGACAATTTTTATATTCTCTAGAATGACAATTTAAAAATAATAACCCTCTTTGGCCTCAAATCCCAGGGAATAGGGTTGGCGACTCTCTGTAACTTCTTTAAGCTGAATATGGGTGTTGAGATATTTAGGGAAAGTATTTTCTATAAAATAAATCTCAAAACAAGATTTTAGTATCACCAAGACAGATCTTTCGCTTAATATTTTAGGATCAAGTCTTTTGGAGGTCACCCTTATTTTGACCTCTTTCCCAGAGGAACAATATAACCACAAAGTTTAACATCATATCCATCATAATAATCTAAACAATTTAAAATAAATGAAATAAACCATCTGTACCAACTTAAACCCAGAATTCCGGCACCTGCCACCTTGAGTGTCTTGTTAAGACTTATTTTCCCCACCAGGGGGCCTCAGAGCTGAAGTATCTTGTCTCTCCTTTTGTTCTAAGTTGGCATGCTTGAGTCATGTGACTTTGGCACTACAAAGGGAGTTGCTTTTCAGTCAGTCTAAAGTCCAAACAATATCGTCCATCTAAGTCCAAGAACATAGAATGAGACATAAAATAACACAGAGAAAAACAATCACCACACAGACAGCTGGACCCTGCCACCATCAGGCCTCTAGATTCAAGAACACAGAACAAGGAAAATCAACATATAATTTGCCCCTAGAGGGGACTAGTTTCATGCACCAGGTACCCCTGCACACACTGCAGGAACCAGACAAACCAGATTTCAGCAAAACTCGGGCTCCCACCGTTATTGCCTTGCTGTTTATAGATGGAGAAGAGCCTTATTCCGCACTCTCCAAGGCCTAAAGCTTCCTCCAGACTCCCATGGTCTCGACTCTAGCACAGCTGCCAGTCGAACTTATTGCACCAGACAGGCTCTCCAAGCCCCAGATGCTTGCAAGCAAAACCRAATTTTCAGACAGGCTTATGGACAGACTTTGACAAACAGTGAGACAGACAGAAGACAAACCTTGGTACCCATCCAATGGTCTAAAGTCAAACTCAAGGGAGTCACTATAGTCTGTCCCATCATCCAAGTCACAAATAAAACAAAACAGAAACTAAACAGACACAGACAAAGACTGTCAAGTATCTGTCTTTTCTGAGACAGAAAAACAGATGACCGGGAAGATGATACCAGACAGGCTCTTTGAGCCCCAGACGCTTGCGAGCAAAACCAAAATACCAGACGGGCCCTCTGAGCCCCAGACATTTGCAAGCAAAACTGAATCCTCCTCGGCACCCAGATGGGAATCTCCCAAGCATTCTTGGGGTTCCCTTAGACCTCGTGGGACATCTCCCAGGGTGGCAGCCAGTGATCTCCTAGCATGTCTGCCAATCACCCTCCGTCCCCTCTGAGACTTGGAGTCTGCCATCCCCTTCTGGGACAAGAGCAGCTGCACAAACCAAAAGCACAGAACCAGATGTCAGTCAGTACAGATGGACAAAGACATAGATAGAATCTCACCTCCAAGTAACAGAATAGACATTCAGAACAAAGACACCAGCCGGCACACACATATTCCAGATGGTATCCCCTTACCTCCAAGTGGGTCTTCGGAGAAAAGGGTGGTCGCAAATCCCGGACGAGCCCCCAAATGAAAGACACCCCCCCAGAGAGGGAAGACCCTCACTCAAATCATGGGATAACGCGACCCCCAAGAACTCACGAAAGACTGTCCTTGCTGCAATTACAAGAGGTTTATTCAGGGAAACCAGTGCACTGGGGCCAAGCTCATATCCCACACAGGGGTAGAGGAGTTCGACCCCGAGCAACTGAAGTCAGGGGTATTTGAGGGGAAAATCACGAGGCAAGGGGTGGAGGAAAAAACATGCATGGAATGGGGAAGTACAGAATGGAGAAGTACAGGATGGGGAAGTACAGAGTGGGGAAGTACAGAATGGAGAAGTACAGAATGGCTCAAATTTTTGGGGTTGCCTAGTTCCCAGAGCGGGAAGTTCTAGTGCTGGGGCCAGACCAAGGTCAACCAATTCCCAGAACTAAGGGTCCAGTCAGTTGGGACTGAGCTAAACATGCAGTTCTCAGGCTCTAAGTTCACTAGGGGTCTAATTTTCTCATGGGGGAGGGCTTAAGTCTTTCATACTGTCATGTGGTTTGTCCCTCAGGGGAAACAGATGCCTCAGCATGGGTCTGCTGAGGCACACTCTTCCCCTAAACTTCACCACACCATCATACAACCTATCTTATTTCCTCTTACCTTTTTATAATCACAACTCTCTCTC
>BDUI01000325.1:125673-136472 GCA_002335545.1 Apodemus speciosus | reverse complement strand
ACTCTGTAGACCAGGCTGGCCTCGAACTCAGAAATCCGCCTGCCTCTGCCTCCCAAGTGCTGGGATTACAGGCGTGCGCCACCACCGCCCGGCCAGGGCGGGGTTCTTATGCTCACAGACCACTCCCAACACATCAGCATAGTTTCCCTCAGCAAACATTTCTCTGTTCTCCATTCACATCTGAGACTTTTCCATTCCAATCTTTGCCGATCTTTTATTTCTATTACTTGTTACCATATTTCAGCTCATTTTTTTCAATTTCTTGTTTTTCAGGCTTACTTTTGTTTTTAGCATATCACTACCTTAAGACATTATTCTGTGTCTTATTCCATTTCCTTTGTATAAGATACTACTGTGAATTTTTTTATCAAGACAATCAGAAAACAGATATTTACAATTCATAACAGTAGCAAAATTACAGTTATGAAGTAGCAACAAAAAATAATTTTATGCTTGGATATCACCAAATACAAGGAACTATATTAAAGCATCACAGCATTTGGAAAGTTGAGAACAACTATACTAAAGAAACATAGCAATAAAAACCCATCCCCTCAGGGCTCAGGAAACCCTGCAGAAGAAGAGACTGAAAGAATGTAAGAACCAGAGTTAGTGAAGGACACCAAGGAAACCAGGCCTTCCAAATACTACTGATGCACATATGAACTCACAGCGATGAGGACGCATGCGCAGGGGATGCAAGGGTCTATAGCAGATGGGGTCCGAGAGCTGAAAGAAGTGGGAACACGCCCCCATCCCTAACACAGATGCAATCGCTAATTAATAACCACTTGCAAATGAAAATTTAATGTTTCCAAGGGAATCTCAGTTATTCTTAAGGGTAGATAGGCCACATGCCCAGCAGTTGATGGCCAACAGAAACTCAACAGCATATTTGGAGTTCCTTGTCTCATATGTCATGTCAGGGCTTGGATGTATTAATTTTTTTCCTTTATTATTATTAATCATTCTATTCATTTACATCTCAAATGATATCCTACTTCCTGGTTACCCCTTCCACCAACTTCCCCCATCCCATGATATCCCACTTTCTGGTTACCTCTCTGACACCCCCCCATCCTACATCTGCCCTCCCCCCTCTTTATTGCCTCAATGAGAGTGTTTCCCAAGCCACCCACACTCTCCTGCCCCACTGCTCCAGCATTCCCCCTACTCTGGGATATCAAACCTCCCCAGGACCAACGGCCTCCCCTCCCATTGCTGTCGGGCAAGGCCATCCTCTGCTACAAGATCCCTTTAGGTACACTCCTTGGTTAGTGGTCTAGTCTCTGGGAGAATTGGGTAGTCAGGCCAGCCTATGTTGTTCTTCTAATGGGGTTACAATTCCCCTCCACTCCTCCATTCTTCTGCTAGCTCCCCCACCAGGTTCCCTGGACTTAGCCTGATGGTTGACTCCAAGCATCTGCCTCTGCATTCATTGGTCAGTTGCTGGTCAGACCTCCCCAGGAACTGCCACACTTGGTTCCTGTCCAAAAGCACCTCGTGACCATGGCAATAATGTTAGGTTTGGTGCCTGCAGATATGATGTATCCTCAGGTGGGGCCCTTCACTGGTTGGCCTTCCTTCCATTTCTGTTCCATATTCTGTCCCTGTTCTTCCTTTGGATAGGAACATTTCTGGGTTAAAAAAAAAAAAACTTTAAGATGGATGGGTGGCTCCATCCCTCAACAAGGGGCAGTGCCTATCTACTGGAGGTGGTCCCCAAAGGTTCTATCTCCCCCTTCTCTGTGCATTACTGCTAAAGTCATTCCCATTGGGTCCTGGGAGCCTCACATTTCTCGGTATCTGGGACCCTTCAGTGGCTATCCCCAGTTCCTCATCCCTCCTGCTACCTATTTTTATTTGATTTCCTGACCCTCTATACCTTGCTCATGTCCACTTCAGATTCTGATACTGCCCCTTTATTTTCTCCTCCTCCTTCTCCCCTTACTTTTCCCCTCCCTTGGTCCCACTCCTTCTATCTCACAAAATCATCCTGTTCGCCCCTCAACTCAGGACCGAAGCATCCACCCTCTGATATTCCTTCCTTCTATGCTCCATATGGTCTGTAGGTTGTATCATAGGCATATGAGCTTTTGGGTTACTATGCACTTATTAGTGAGTACATACCATGTGTGTTCTTTTGTCTCTGATTTACCTCACTCAGGATTATATTATCTAGTTCCATCCACTTGCCTGCAAATTTCATGAAGTCATTGTTTTTAATCTCTGCATAGTACTCCATTGTATATATGTACCATATTTTCTGTATCCATTCTTCTGTTGAGGGATCTCTGGGTTGTTTCTAGCTTCTGGCTATTATAGGCTGCTATGAACATAGTGGAGAATGTGTCCTTGTTATATGTTGGAGCATCTTTCTGGTATGTGCCCAGGAGTGGTATGGCTGGGTCCTCAGGTAATACTATGTCCAATTTTCTAAGGAACCACCAGACTGATATCCAGAGTGGTTGTACCAACTTTCAATCCCAGTAGCAATAGAGGAGTGTTCCTCTTTTTCCATATCCACACAGTATCTCCTGTCACTTGAGTTTTTGATCTTAGCCATTCTGTCTGGTGGGAAGTGGAATCTCAGGGTTGTTTTGTTTTGCATTTCCCTGATAACTAAGGATGTTGAACATTTCCTTAAGATTTTCTCAGCCATTTGAGATTCCTAGGTTGAGAATTCTCTGTTTAGCTCTGTACTCCACTTTTTTTTAATAGCATCCCACATTTTATTTTATTATTATAATGTCAAAATAAATTATTCAAATAGTAAAAGAAACAAAACAAGTATGACAATAGGTTATGTGCACACCTGTCTACTAGCTACAAATTCAGATATTTTCAGTCCAGCCCTTTATGGACTTTCTATAATAGGCCTTATGTTTATTGTCCTAGATGCTTAAGTCTCCCTACATACCCAAAATGCTAAAAGTAAAGTCTCTCACCAGCAGTGAGCAGGGCTGTGCAGTTAATTAGAAGGTATTTAAGCTTCTCACAAAACCCTTTCAATTAATGTCAAGTGAGCTGATGAAGCATGAAGCATGGCTTTCTGGTGAAAAGCTCAGACAGATTCAGAGTTTAAAGTCATTGTATTCAGATGCACTCTTTAGTCTCAAAAAAATCAGAAGTCCCAATTCAGACAAGTTACTAACTCAGAATCACAAAATCAAGGTCGGGATCTGGGGTTCACATTCAATCCTTCTAACTCTAAATCTGAAAATGCTTTTTATTTTTTGATTGTTTGGGTTTTTTGAATATATTCTTCATTTACATTTCAAATGTTATACCCTTTCCCAGTTTCCCCCTTCCCCCCAAACCCCCAACCCATCCTCCCACCCCTTGCCTCCAAGAATATGCACCTCCACCCAAACCACTCACACCTACCTCCCTCAATTTCCCCACGCTGGGGCCTCTATCAAGCCTTCATAGGACCAAGGACCTCTCCTCCCACTGATCCCTGACAAGGCATTCCTCCCCCACACTTTTGGCTGGAATGATGTGTACCCCTTGGTTGGTGGCTTACTCTGGCTTAGTCCCTGGGAGCCCTGGGGCTTCTGGTGGGCTGACATGGTCTTTCTTCCCATGCAGCTGCAAAACACTTCAGTTCCTCCAGTCCACCCTCCAACTCCTCCATTGGGGACCCCACGCCCAGTTCAATGGTTGGCTGCTAGCATCTGCCTCTGTATCTATACGGCTCTGGCAGGGCCTCTCCAGAGACAACCATAACAGGATCCATAATAGTGTTGGGGGTTTGGTGACTGTTTACTGTTTATAGGATGAATCGCCAAGTAGGACAGTCTCTGGGTGGCCTTTCCTTCAGTTTCTGCTCCACACTTTGTCTCCATAATTGCTCCTGTGACTATTTTGTTCCCTTTCTCAGAAAAAACAAAGTGCCACCCCCACTTTGGTCTTCCTTCTTCTTGAGCTTCCTGTGGTCTGTGAATTGTAATTGGTATTCCAAGCTTTTGGGCTAATATCCACTCATCAGTGAGTACATACCATGTGTGTTCTTTTGTGACTGGGTTACATCACTCAGGATGACACTGTCTAGTTCCATCCATTTGCTTAAGAGTTTCATGAATTCATTGTTTTTAATAGCTGAATAGTACGCCATTGTGTAGATATACCACAATTTCGGTATCCATTCCTCTATTGAAGGACATCTGGGTTCTTTCCAGCTTCTGGCTATGATAAATAAGGCTGCTATGGAACATAGTGGAGCATGTGTCCTTATTACATGTTGGAGCATCTTCTGGGTATATGCCCAAGAATGATATAGCAGGGTCCTAAGGTAGTACTATGTCTAATTTTCAGGGGAACTGGCAAACTGATTTCCAGAGTTGTTTTACCAGCTTGCAATCCCACCAGTAATGGAGAAGTGTTTGCCTTTGTCCACATTCTCTACAGGATCTGCTGTCCCCTGAGTTTTTCATCTTAGCCATTCTGACTGGAATCTCAGGATTCTTTTGATTTGCATTTCCATCATAACTAAAGATGCTGAACATTTCTTTGGGTGCTTCAGAGCCATTTCCTCAGTTGAGAATTCTATTTAACTCTGGACTCCATTTTTAATCGGGTCATTTGACTCTGTTGCTCTTGAGTTCTTTGTATACATTGGATATTAGCCCTCTATTGTATGTAGGATTGGTAAAGATCTTTTTCCAATCTGTTGGTTGCCATTTTGTCCTATTGACAATCTCCTTTGCTTAACAGAAGCTTTGCAATGTTATGAGGTCCCATTTGTCAATTCTTGTCCTTAGAGCATAAGCCATTAGTCTTCTATTCAGGAAAATGTCCCCTGTGCCCATGTGTTCAAGCGTCTTCCCCACTTTCTCCTCTATAAGCTTCAGTGTATCTGGTTTTATGTTCAGGTCCTTGATCCACTTGGACTTGAGCTTTGTACAAGAAGATAAGAATGGGTTGATTTGCATTTTTCTTCATGCTCACCTCCAGTTAATCCAACATCATTTGTTAAAAATGCTGTCTTTCTCCCACTGGATGTTTTTAGCTCCTTTGTCAAATATCAAGTGATTGTAGGTGTGTGGGTTCTTTTCTGGGTCTTTAATTGTATTCCATTGATCTTCCTGCCTGTCTCCGTACCAATACCATACAGTTTCTTTTATTGTTGAGAATATTTTTCAATATTCTGGGCTTTTTGTTATTCCAAATGAATTTGAGAATTGTTCTTTCTAGCTCTATGAAGAATTGAGTTGGAATTTTGATGGGGATTGCATTGAATCTGTAGATTGCTTTCAGCAAGATGGCAATTTTTACTATATTAAACCTGCAAATCCATGACCAAGGGAGATCTTTCCATCTTCTGAGATATTCTTCGATTTCTTTCTTCAGAGGCTTGAAGTTCTTATCATACAGATCTTTCACTTGCTTGGTTAGAGTCACACCAAGGTATGTAATATTATTTGTGACTACTGTGAAGGGTGTCATTTTTCTAACTTCTCTCTCAGCTTGTTCCTTTTAGTAGAGGAAGGCTAATGATTTGTTTGAGTTAATTTTATATCCAGCTACTTTGCTTAAGATGTTTATCAGCTTTAGGAGCTCTCTGGTGGAATTTTTGGGGTCGCTTAAGTATATAATCATATCATCTGCAAATAGTGATATTTTTACTTCTTCCTTTCCAATTTGTATACCTTTGACCTGCTTTTGTTGTCTAATTGCACTGGCTAGCACTTCAAGTTCTATATTGAAAAGATAGGGCAGATAAAGGGCAGTCTTTTCTGGTCCCCAATTTTAATGGGATTGATTCAAGTTTCTCTCCATTTAGTTTGATGTTGGCTACTGGTTTGCAGTATATTGCTTTCACTATGTTTAGGTATGGGCCTTGGATTCCTATTCTTTCCAAGAACTTTATCATGAAGGGATGCTGAATTTTGTCAAAAGGTTTTTTAGCATCTAGTGAAATAACCATGTGGCTTTTTTCTTTGAGTTTGTTTATCTAGTAGATGACATTGGTGGATTTCCATATATTGAACCATCCCTGTATCCCTGGGATGAAGCCTACTTGATCATGGTGGATGATTGCTTTGATGTGTTGTTAGATTCTGTTTGTGAGAATTTTATTGAGTATTTTTGCATCAATATTCATAAAGGAATTTGGTCTGAAGTTCTCCTTCTTTGTTGGGTCTTTGTGCGGTTTAGGTATCAGTGTAACTGTGGCTTCATAGTAAGAATTGGGTAATATTCCTTCTGCTTCTATTTTGTGGAATAATTTGAAGAGTATTGGTATTTGATCCTCTTTGAAGGTCTGACAGAATTCTGCACTAAAACCATCTGGTCCTGGGCTCTTTTTGTTTGGGAGATTTTTGATGACTGCATCTATTTCCTTTGAGGTTATGTGGCTGTTTAGATGATTTATCTGATCCTGATTTAACTTTGGTACCTAGTATCTGTCTAGAATAAAATCTGAGCTGGAGAGATGGCTCAGAGGTTAAGAGTCCTGACTGCTTTTTCAAAGGTCCTGAGTTCTGTTTCCCGGCAACCACATGGTGGCTCACAATCATCTGTAATAGTACCCAATGCCCTCTTCTGGTGTGTCTGACAGCTGCAGAGTACTCATATCAATAAAATAAATCAATAAAATAAAAAAAGACATCATCCATTTCATCCAGGTTTTCTATTTTTTTTTTTTTTTTTTTTTTGTGGCTGTGATTACCATCTCTAACTTCTTAGGTGGGTTAGAGAACTTAGATCTCAGGATGTCATGTTTTTGGATTTGGTTTTTTGGATAGCCCTGGCTGTCCTGGAACTCACTCTGTAGACCAGGCTAGCCTCAAACTCAGAAATCTGCCTGCCTCTACCTCCTAGAGTGCTAGGATTACAGGCGTGTGCCACCACTGCCTGGCTTCTAGTTTTGTTGAGTATAGACTTTTGTAGTAGGATCTGATCATTCTTTTTTAATTTCCTGGATTTCTTTTATTATTTCTCCCTTTTCATTTCTGATTTTGTTAATTTGGATACTGTTTCTGTGCCCACTGGTTGGTCTGGCTAAGGGTTTGTCTATCTTGTTGATTTTCTCAGAGAACCAGCTCCTAGTTTTATAGATTCTTTGTATAATTCTTTTTGTTTCTACTTGGTTGGTTTCAGTCCTGAGTTTATTTCCTCCCTTCTATTCCTCTTGAATGTTTTTGCTTCTTTTTGCTCTAGAGCTTTCAGATATGCTATCAAGCTCTAATTTCTTTTTGGAGGCACTCATAGCTATGAGTTTTCCTCTTAGCACTGTTTTCATTGTGTCCCATAAGTTTGGGTATGTTTTGCCTTCATTTTCATTGGATTCTAAAAAGTATTACATTTCTTTCTCTATTTCTTCCCTGAGCAAGTTATCATTGAGTAGATAGTTGTTCAGCTTCCATGTATATGTGGGCTTTCTGTGTTTTTATTGCTATTGAAGACCAGCTTTAGTCCATGATGGTATGATATAAAACACGGGATTAACTCAATATTCTATCTATTGAGGTTTGTTTTGTATCCGAGTATATGGTTGAGTTTTGAGACAGTACCATGAGGTGCTGAGAAGAATGTATATTCTTTTGTTTTAGGGTGAAATGTTCTGAGGTATCTGTTAAATCCATTTGCTTCGGAACATCTTTTAGTTTCACTGTGTCTCTGTTTAGTTTTTGTTTCCATGATCTGTCTTTTGTGAGAGTGAAGCGTTGAAGTCTCCCACTATTATTGTGTGAGGTTCAATGTGTGTTTCGAGCTTTAGTAGTGTTTCTTTTATAAATGGGGTACCCCTGCATTTGGGGTATAGATGTTCTGAATTGAGAGTTCATCCTGGTGGATTTTTCCTTTGATAAGTATGTAGTGACCTTCCCTATCTTTTTTGATAACTTTTGGTTGAAAATATATTTTGTTGGATATTAGGATGGCTACTTCAGTTTGTTTCTTGGGACCATTTGCTTGGAAAATTTTTCCCATCCTTTTGCTTTGAGGGAATGTTTGTCTTTGACTCTGAGGCTTGTTTCTTGTATGCTGCAAAATGCTGGATCCTGTTTACATATAGTCTGTTGGCCTATGTCTTTTTATTGGGGAATCTAGTCCATTGATGTTGAGAAATATTAGTGACCAATGATCATTGCTTCCTGCTATTTTTGATGTTAGAGTTGGAATTATGTTTATGTGTTTCTTTTCTTTTGGGTTTGTTGTAAAAAGATTAATTTCTTGCTTTTTCTTGGGTGTATTTTCCTTCCTTGTGTTGGACTTTTCCTTCTGTTATCCTTTGTAGTGCTGGATTAATAGAAAACTATTGTTTAAATTTGGTTTTGTTTTGGAAAACTTTGGTTTCTCCATCAATGGTAATTGTGAGTCTTGCTGAGTACAGTAGTCTGGGCTGGTGTTTTTGATCTCTCAGGGTCTGTATGACATCTGCCCAGGATCTTCTGGCTCTTAGAGTCTCTGGTGAGAAGTCTGGTGTAATTCTGATAGGTCTGCCTTTATGTGTTACTTGACCCTTTTCCCTTACTACTTTTAATATTCTTTCTTTGTTCTGTGCATTTGGTATTTTAATTATTATGAGTGGAATTTCTTTTCTGGTCCCTTCTGTTTGGTGTTCTGTAGACTTCTTGTATATTTATGGGCATTTCTTTCTTTAAGTTAGGGAAGTTTTCTTCTAGAAGTTTGTTGAAGATGTTTGCTGGCCCTTTGAGTTGGGAATCTTCACTCTCTTCTATACCTATTATTCTAAGGTTTGGTCTTCTCATTGTGTCCTGGGTTTCTTGAATATTTTGAGATAGGAGCTTTTTGCTTTTTGTATTTTTCTTGACTGTTAAGTCTATGTCTTGTATCTTCTGCCACTGAGATTCTCTCTTCTATCTCTTGTATTCTGTTGGTTATGCTCGCATCTGTGACTCCTGTTCTCTTTCCTAGTTTTCCCACCTCCATGGCTGTCTCTCTTTGAGTTTTCTTTAGTGATTCTACTTCCATTTTTCGATCCTGCATGGTTTTGTTCGATTCCTTCTCCTGATTGCATTCTCCTGTATTTCTTTGAGGGATTTATGTGTTCCCTCTTTAAGGGCTTCTACTTGTTTACTTGTGTGCTTCAGCATTTCTTTAAGGGAGTTATTTATGTCCTTCTTAAAGTCCTCTATCATCTTCATGAGATGAGAGTTTAAATCTGAATCTTGTTTTAAGGGTGTGTTTGGGTATCCAGGACTTGCGGTGGGAGGGAGGGGAGGAGAAGAGGGTTCTGATGTTGCCAAGTCAAATTGGTTTCTGTTGCTTATGTTCTTAAGCTTGCCTCTTGCTGTCTGGTTATCTCTGGTGTTACCTGGCCTCACTGTCTCTGACTGTGCCTGTCCTTCCTGTGATCCTGTAATTCTAGGAAGTCGAGCTGGGGTTCCAGCTGTCCCTGGTGTTTCTGCTCCTGGCTGGCAAAGGGGGTAGCCAGAAGGGGTCTCCTGCTGGGATCAKGGGTGGGGCTCTGCTTCCCCAGGTCACAGGGGTCTCTATTTGCCAGGTCTCTGGGCAGGGTTTATTGTCTCACCTGTGAAGCTGGATGTGTCTGAATACCAGGTTGGTCCAGCAGCAACTGGGGTACATGCTCTGAGAGAGCAGGTCCAGTGCCTGGTCTCTGCTCCCGGCTGGCACAGGTGGGAGCTGGAAGGCACCTAATTTTTTTATTTGTAGTTGTATTTTTTTAACCTTACAGATCCTTTGCATATATATTATGGCTTTCAGGTTTGCATTTTTAATGAGACTCCTGGGTGTGTGAATGAATGGGTCTCTGTGTCTACATCTGTTTAACGTGCCCTTTGGGGAATTTTTTCCCTCTGTTTGTTCTAATCTGATTTATTGTTATTTTATTGTTATTTTCTTTTCTTTTACTTTTATCCCTTAGATGCCTGTTCATTTCTTTTTTAATTTTTTTCTTCATTTCTTTTATTGAAAAAGGAAGTAAAAACTTTTTATGATAAAACTGAAGATTTACATGGAAAATATTTCTGACAAAATTGAAGAAATATATAGAAAAATGCATTAAAATATACAATTTCCATGGAAAGTTAAAGAGTAAAATGCTAGACATAAAAAAACATTGCTAAATTAATTGAAAAAGGAAGTAGAAACATTTTATGATAGAATTGAAGATTTAAGTGGAAAATATTTCTAATAAAATTACAGAAAAATAAAGAATAACATGTTAAAATTGAAGATTATCATGGAAAAATTACAGATAAAATGGTAGGCCTGAAATTATTTCTAAGTTGATTGAAAATGGAATTATAAAGTTTTTCTGATAAAATTGAAGATTTACATGGAAAATATCTCTGATAAAATTGAAGAAATATATAGAAAAACACATTAAGATGGACTATTTCATGGAAAATTATACACATAAAATGGTAGGCATAAAAATATTCCTAAATTGATTGAAAGTGGAATTAAAACATTTTCTGATAAAATTGAAGATTTACATGGAAAATACTTCTGATAAAATTGAAAAAAATATCTAGAAAAACATGTTAAAATTGAACATTATCATGGAAAGTAATGTCGATAAAATGGTAGACATAAAAAACATTACTAAATCAATTGAAAGAGGAATTACAAACATTTTCTGATAAAATTGAAGATTTACATGAAAAATATTTCTGTTAGTTGATGTCTTTTTATTGGGGAATTGAGTCCATTGATGTTAAGAGATAGTAAAGAATAGTGATTGTTGCTTCCCGTTTTTGTTTTTGTTTTTGTTTTTGATTTTGATTTTATTTTTTTCGAGACAGGGTTTCTCTGTATAGCCCTCACTGTCCTGGAACTCTGTAGATCAGGCTGGCCTCAAACTCAGA
>BDUI01000325.1:88577-113017 GCA_002335545.1 Apodemus speciosus | reverse complement strand
CGAGACAGGGTTTCTCTGTGTAGCCCTGGCTGTCCTGGACTCACTCTGTAGACCAGGCTGGCCTCGAACTCAGAAATCCACCTGCCTCTGGCTCCCAAGTGCTGGGATTACAGGCATGCGCCACCACCGCCCGGCTTGGAGTTTTCTAATTTAGCTTTCTATCAAGCCTATTTTTCCTGAAAATATTAAATCTGAGGAGGACACGTTAGAACCGGGAAGCAATGGGTCATTGATGGGTCTGCACGTTTGTAGCACTTACTTTCACAAAGTTTGCTGTGAACTAAATAGTTGGGGAAAATGACATAAGAGGAACTTGGAATGAATGATGGACATGGGCATGTCAGAGAGAAGGGGGTGGGAAAAGACAACAAGTTCCCTAAGGTTGAGCAATGACATTCTTAACTTTTTTCTTTTCTTTTCTTTTCTTTTCTTTTCTTTTCTTTTCTTTTCTTTTCTTCTCTTCTCTTCTCTTTTCTTTTCTTCTCTTTTCTTTTCTTTCCTTTTCCCCCAAGACAGGGTTTTTCTGTGTAGTTCTGGCCATCCTGGAACTCACTCTGTAGACCAGGCTGGCCTCAAACTCTGCCTGCCTCTGCCTCCCAAGTGCTGGGATTAAAGGCGTGTGCCACAACTGCCCCAGCTGACATTCTTAATTTTTAAAATATCATTCTAGATGCTAGAGAGGTAGCTTAGCCATCAAGAGCACCAGTGGCTTTCACAGAGGACCAGAGTTTGATTTGCAGCACCCATAAAGCAGCTGATGACCACTTATAATTCTAGTTCCAGGGGATCCCACACCTTCTTCAGGCCTCCATGTGTTAACATTGTACACATAGCACATAGACTTACGTGAAGGGGAAACACCTATATACATATAATAAAAGACAAATATTTTTAAATTAAAAATATTCTCCTAGCCAAAGAAGTCTTATTAAGTCTGATGATAATATTGCTGATCACATCCACACAAGCCTATTTTTGTTTCATTTTATTTTGTTTTTCAAATGTCAGGCCTAGTAAAATAATATGGTCCATCATTCCTCATTATAGAATATCTCTTTACATTATGACAACAAATTTCTAGGGTTGAAGTTTACAAAACAGATCTAATAAATGTCTATGTTGTCAAGAAATAATACAACATTTCTGAGAAGGGGTATGGAACTCTGAACTCTAACCAAAACACCCTTCAAACCTGAGCAACTTCCTCTTTGTGGAATACAAGGGAAAACTACCCCTTAGGTTTGAACCTGACACCAATGCTCACTACCATCTTGGAACAAGCAGACCCAGCAAGTCTTCAGTGGGTGGCAGAAGAGACCTTCCAAAACTCTAGAATCAAGCTAGACATTGTTTTAGGGCTATCATGCCAGAACTCTGGAGTCTAGAGCAGGAGAACCACAAGTCAGGGCCAGCCTGGACTACATAGCCTTGTCTCAACAAAACACCTCTGGCACCCAGGTTCCTATGCCTGTTGGTCTAAAACCCCACCATACTTCAAGTCGCACATGGAAACTGCACATCATGGACTGCCCACACCCTTATGGTTGTGTGTCTTACTTATATGTATACAATGTGTATTATGTGTGTATGTGTACACATTTGTGCCTGTGATACACGTGTGTGCACATGCATACAGACCAGAAATTAACACCAGGTGTCTTCAATTGCTCTCTACTTTATCTTTTGAGATGGGATTTCTTATCATAAATTAGGCTAGACTGACTGGCCAACGTGCTCCACAGATCTACCTGCCAGTGTTTCACTAGGGATAAGGATGTAGGTGCACACTGCCACATCCAGCATTATGCAGATTCTAGGATCTGAACTCAGGTCCTTGAGGTTACGTGGTAAGCACTTTGCTGACTGGAATGTCCCCTTTGTCCCCTATGGTTATATTTTTACTGTAATTTTTATACTTTAGGTATTTCTGATTCATCTGCTTATTTCTCTCCTGAAATCATAAGCTTCTAAGGGCTGATGTTTATGTAGTTCATTTTGTGGGCACCTACCTCTGCCCAGGAGAGGAAGACAATATGCATTTGCTGATCTGAACCGAATTTTGGTAAGCTCACTTGAGTTCTTGTCACGTCGTCTAAAGTTTGTTGGCTGAGGAAGGACAGTACGGAAATAGAAGGACAGAAAAGAGGAAGAGAAAAATGAAGGAACACAGGAAGGGAACATGCTGGAATGTTTGCTCAACTGTGTTTATGTACCAGAAATTCTTAGGAGATGTGATATGCCCTTTGAAACTATAATAAGATTGTGAGGAATAATTGTCTTTGGGAGATAAAGGTCATTATTATTAATGAGCACTAAATTACTACCATTCTCCCCCTGTCCCATGGTTGTAAAAAGGAGTGGAGAAAGAGCACACACTGCAGTTTTGGATAGAGATAGAACTTGTTTCCCATTTCCTTTTGATCTGAAGCACTACTGTTGCTGGAGTTTTCCTGTGGCCCTTCGAGAGGATGAGAGAGAACAAAGCATGTCTGTCCTTTGGGAGCGCCATGATTTCTCTGGTGTGTGAATGGTCTCTCTTCTGAGCAGGAACTTAGGTCATGTAAAGGCATTTCCTCCAAATGTAAGGTCCATCTGCTCAAATCTGCATTTCCCATTATGAACTAGTTACTGCAGCGCCCTGCAGCTGCTTCTGCTGTTTCCACTGGGTGGCCCATAAGGAGCCATTGTGCCCTCTGGCTCTCACAGGCTGGTAAGAGCTTGGTTAGAACAGGCAAAATGGAAATGAGCTTTGATGTGTAGTAGGGGACACTTCAGCTGACCGTGAGAGAGATTTTCTGACCAGTGAGGGAGCCTGGCTACCAAACTTGGTTCCCTAGCCTAGAGAAATCACATAGACAACCACATGAAAGATGCTGCATTTGATACTTTCTTGTTACTATCTATCAGATACCGGATAAAAAGCAATGGAAGAGAGTAAAAGTTCACTTCAGTTTATATTTGAGGAAGATATAATTCACCACAGAGAGGAAGTCACAGTGGCAAGAGCTTGAGACTGCTTGTCATATTTGCACCCACATTTAGAAAACCAGGGATGATGAAAACTGGGGTTCAGCTCACTTTCATCCATAGCCATTCAGACTCCATCCCATGTAATGGTACAACCCATGGGGTTGTAGGTCTTCCCACTTCAGTTAACCTAATATAAAGAATCATGAGTAAGCATGACCAGAGGCCAACCTAACTTAGATATTCCTTCACAGGCACACCCACGGACAGGCACACCCACGGACTGGTAATCTCACAGATGATTGGCACTCTGTCGAGTTGGCAGTATGCACTAAATGTCATAGATGCTGATGGAGTTGTGCTGGAATATGGAGTTGTTGAGGCAGAGTAGATGTAGGGAAGATCGCCTTGAGCTTTACTCCACAGGATTTTAGAATCTAATCAAACAGGTAGGAGTTAAGAGAATAAACTCTACACTAGAGCTCAGTCTAGATGACTCAGCAGATGGCTACATCTCAAATGCTTAAGGTAAGTCCTTACTGGGGTTCATATTCCCAGTGGGTAGGTAGGCTTTAAGGATTTAAATTACCTATTCAATTTTGAATTTTTTTTTTTTTTATGGAACTCATTTCTAGAGAGTTAAAAAAAAAAAAAAAGCTAACTGTGGTTGACCAAGGAATTGGACTCTCAAGCAAAGAAAGAAGTCAGGACCTATGTACAGTCTATAATTACTGCCCTGAGGCAGGAGGACTCCAAGCATGAGGCCAGCTTTGCCTGTATTTCGTCTTTGAGGCCACCCAGAACTACGCAACAAGACTGTCTCAACAAAATGAAACTAAGTAAAGTAAAAAAACAAAGAGAAAAGAGGGAAGGTGAAACTTCCAACAACAAGGAATATTTGGGAACCTATCTAAATATACTTTAGATATAAACTAAAACTAAACTAAAACTAAAACCAAAACCCCATGGCTATTCTGCCCAGTGTATTAGGGCCCCAGCAGAGATGTAAGCTCCAGTGTATGGAACAAGGGCATAGTCTCCAGATGCATCTGACATTCCTAGGACTATTCCTGCCAATTTTCTAAGACCAGAGCCTGTAGGAGGTGGTCATGTCAACTGCTCAGGACTCTGGATGTTTGATGATAGATGTCTTTCATTGGCTGACTCCCTTCATCATTTCTGGCACTGATTGCTGAAGGGATACATACCAGGGGCATGTTAGAAAAGTTGCCCCAGAGAGTTCAACTAAAGTAGAAGCTGCAGAAACAAGCTCATCAGCTGAAGAGGAACAGATGATAGCCTCCTTCCCATTTTATCTGAAGTATCATAGTACCACCATCCACTGATTGGCTAGAAGCACTGTTCAATGCCTACCATTGGCAAGATCATAAGAATGTCTAAACTTCCTCCCATTGAATGAGAAATACCGCAAAGGTACTTTACTATGTGAATCAAGTTTCTCTCTTTCTTAACTAAGAGTATGTGAAGTGGGCCTACTTTTTTATTTATCTAATGAACCCCCAACAATGTGGAAAGGAATCAGAAAGACTAAGATGGTGAGAGGAGCCAGGTGTGATAGTGTATGCCAATAATCCCAGAACTTAAATGACTGGCAGGAGGACTGCTAATTCAAGACAAGCATGGCTACAGAGCAGTAGCCTGCTAAAACTGCAAACACAGAAGCTGAGGGCAGAACTGAAGAAGTGATCCTCTGGGGAAACAGAGAAGGGAGAGAGCCACCAGCAAGGTGGAAGAGTCCCTGGATGGTCACAGCAGCAAAAGCACCTGCCCCTGTAGACTTGGTCAAAATCAGCCCCAGGGATGCAATGTACTCTTAGTTTCAAACTGGCTACTGATTAGACTATAGACATTAGGTTTGAGATCAAAGTGCCTTATGCAAGTGATACCCAAGACTCACTCCCAGCCAAGAATCCAGGGATAGTTGCCTGCTGAGCAATGGCAGATACCACAGATTTCTACTCAGACTTTGTCAGTTTCCATTTGCTGCCACCACCCTTCACACTTCCAGACTTTATTTATTTATTATTTTGTTATTCTTCCCTCATATTACATTCCCACCACAGTTTTTCCTTGCTCCATAACTGCTGGATTCTCAGCGTTCTCTGAGAATATAATTCCCATCTATCGTTATGCATTATGTGGGAAAGGCAATGAAGTACAGAAATGTTTATTTTTTAGTTACTTCCTCAGGTTATTTGGGAACACCTTCACTTGTTGTGTACTCTGTGCCCGTAACTTGGCTGGTTGCTATTTGCTTATAGTGGGTGTCACAAGCAGAAACTCCTGTGTCAAGGACCAGAAAGCATGGATGGACCATGTATGGTAGTAGTACCTGCCTTTAATATCAGCACTTAGGATGTAGAAGCAGGAGGATCTCTGTGAGTTCAAGGCTAGTCTGGTCTACATAGCTAACTCCAAGACAGCCACAGAGACATACTGTCTCAAAAAAAATAAAATAAAAACACAAAACAAAACAGAAAGTGCCAATAAGAAAACTGTCGAATAAGAAATGAGCCAGTCAACCAAAGGTATATATAATTCATACAGCCCATGCCTACATTTGAGTGGCAAGCCCTAGTATATAAAAGCATAGTTCCACACCAGAAAAGTGTTATAGTGCTATCTGTCTGTCTGTCTGTCTGTCTGTCTGTCTGTCTGTCTGTCTGTCTGTCTGTCTGTCTTTGCCCCACCTCCCTATTAAACATCACTAAGAAAATTGCTGAATTTTTTTAAACCTCTGATTCTACCTATAACCTATTGGCTTCTGTGTCTTACTCACCATACATCTCCAGCATTTTAAGTTGTGCCAAGGACACAGAAGACCCTCCATGTGTTAAGTGAAAACTGATAGCTATCTATCTAGTATTTATTTATGAAGACTGTGTCAGGCACGTTGGCAATATTTTAGTAACATTTTAACTCTCTGAAATAGATAATGTAGTTGTCTTTAATTTATAAATGAGCTTCTGAAGAAGAAAGCCATGTAATATCTCATCGGAGGTTCCCCATCTGGCAAGTGTAGAACTGTTGCTGATGCAGGGATTGATACAGCTCCAGGCTGTCCCCTCAGCAGTCTGTAGCATTCTCCTAACCTGGCAGGGAACTTGGACCAAACCAGTACTGTGAGTTCAATGCAGAAAACAGGCCCTCATTGTTGGAGGTAGAACTGGATATTGGATTAAAGACATTTTGACATAGGCTGGAGTATAAGTGTAAGAGATAGAGGAGCATGCAGAGAAAAGGCAAGGCTCATCCCCAGAGCATGGGGCAGGCTCCTCCAAGAAGAGCTGCCCAAGTAAGACGTGTAAGACACACTCAAATGTGGGTATGAGCTGCTTAAAGGAAAGTTGCAGGAAACAAGACAAAGCAGAGGAGAGTCGGAGACTCTCTTATGGTCAACTCCAAGGCAGAAAGGCAAGAGGAATTGTTGGTAGGTAAGTGACTACCACCTACCTTTGCTGCTGAGGTGACCATTGTAATCAGCACACAGCAGCTGTGGCAACCTGCACAAGATCCACATACAAAAAAGACATGAGAATAGGAGAGTGTATTAACTATTTTTTGATGCTGTGGTATAACCATCACTACAAGCAACTTAAGGAAGAAGGAGCTTATTTCGGCTTCCGGTTCTAGTGGTATAGAGTATATCATGGCAGAGAAGGCAGGGCAAGACAGTGACTGGACAGGTGAATATAATTACAATACATTATATACATATATGATATTGTCAACAATAAAAGGGGGAAAACAAAGGGGAAATTAAGCAACTGCTTAGGAAAGCGAAAGTTGTTTTGTTTTTTGTTTTTGTTTTGTTTTACGAATATAATGTTAGATAGGTACCCTGTGATCCAAAATTCTACTACAGAAGATGAAAACATGTCCCCAAAAAGCATATGTAAACACATTCACAACAGCCCTGCTTACAGCCAAGAACTAAAAATAGCCAAGATAAGTATTCCCTACTGAGAAACTGTCAATGCCAACCAATAAAAATAGACTGATGGTACACTCAGCAGTGCATGTGTACACAGGAACACAGTGCCTACGGAAGGATGGTAGACACAAGAGAGAACAGCCATCCTTGCATGAAGACAGAGAATTCATGCTGAAAACTCACGAGGGCTGCCAGAGAAAAATGTGTGTACATCAGCACAGAGGACATTTGTCCTTCTGACTGTGGTCAAAGTGATGTGATCGGTCACACTTGTCAGGACTCTCAGGGATAACGAAGGGCTATGCATTTGCCTTTGTGCCATCTGTACTTCGATAAAGATAAAAATAGAAAGAGTAAAATGACTTGCCGTGGCCATAAGAAGGAAATACATGACCATTTCAACTTACTCTTATCTCCTTAATATGGTCCATTTTAAAATTAATTACCTTGTGCACTATCCAACTGCCACTCTTAAAGCTGAAAGTACACTTTCTAAAACCAGGCACAAAGGTCCACAGTTCACCTTTGTGCTTTCTGGCATTGGTATTTACTTTTTCTATTGTATTTTTTATTTTATTTTTTCTCTTTTTAAGATAGGGATGGACTATGTAGCCATAGTGGCTGTCCTAGAACTCACTCTGTAGACCAGGCTGACCTCAAACGCAGAGATCTTCCGAGTGCCTCTACCTCCCGAGTGCTGAGCCTAAAGGAGTATGCCATTATATCTGGCTGATCTTGACATTTTTGAAGGAATTATTTATTTMTATTTTATATATATATGAGTACACTGTCACTGTCTTCAGAGATACCAGAAAAGGGCATCAGATCCTATTACAGATGGCTGAGCCACCATGTGGTTGCTGAGAACTGAACTCAAGACTTGTAGAAGAGCAGTCAGTGCTTTTAACTGCTGAGTTATCTCTCCAGCCCTTAATCTTGACTAAATCCCAAATGTGGTAGCTTTCTTTCTTCAGACCTAACCCGCTGGTTCACTTGCTAGTCAAGCCTTCTAACAAAAGCCACAGGCCCAATCTTGATTTCTATTTCAGTAAAACCAATGATTTCAGGTCTGTTTGCTAGGCTTAGGGACTGCCCCATCAATTGGATTTTGATTTACTAATGACACTATTGTTCTTTTTCAGGTAGAGGTCAGTGGGCAAACTGAAGGGGTCAGTTTCCTTCTTATAACAAGTAGGTCACAAGAATTAATTGCAGGTCCTCAGCCTTGGCAGCAGGTGCCTTTATCTGTTGAAGCATCTCACCTGACTGATGTCCATATTCTTTCTATAATTTAAAAATTTAAAGAAAAGTAAGTTTTGGGTTTTTTTTTTTTTTTTTTTTTTTTTTTTTTTTTTTTTTTTTTTTTTTTTGCCTCAGACCTAGTCTTTCTAGGGCTACAGGAATCAATCCAATGGCCATTTGATGTCACCACAATGTCTCAAATTGACTGATATTCTATCTTCCAAGTAAACTACCTGTCAAATGGCCAACATTGTCAGTCACTCTAACATAAGAGTTACCATGATGATTTTTCTGCAGTGAAGAAGCCTAAGATCTCTGGGCACTGCTCTTTAGCAGCAAGATTTAAAAACATGTTCCCTTCATTCAGTTTGTTACTCCATGCAGTGTGGAAAACTTGTGAATCAGTAAGAAGAGTTCTGCCTCTGGCTGGGCCTGGGAGGCCAAAGCAGGCCAGGGGCAGGTCTAAATCCCCTTGTGACTGAGTTGTGTTCATCCTCCTCTTCTCTCTTCCTTACTGACACTCTTCAATCAAATGAATGTTATGACACTACTCCTGCATTCAACTGTTGCAAGCAGATTGGTATTTAGCAAATCTAGAAATCCCATGCCTTTGTGAAAAATAACATTGTTTGCAGTCCTAGGAATCAGACTAGAGGTATAGCTCAAAGTATGACTCATACTTTATGCTTTTGGAAACTCCAACTTATTTCTCTCTCTCTCTTTTAACTTTTATTTTGTGTTTTGTCTGTTTGTTAAGAGACAGGATCTCACTATGTATCCTAACCTGGCCTTCATCTCACTGTATAGCCCAGGCTATCCTCGAACTCACTGCAAATCTTCATTCCTTGGTCTTCTTGGAATTATAAACATGTACCACCACACTAGGCCAATTTTCTCAGTTCTCAAAGAATGCAGTTCTTCTGCTCTCATCTCCCCCAGCTTTGCCTGAGCGCTTTCACCCATGGTCCAGAGAAAGGGACTTTTGTGTGAGGTTCTTATGAAACAGGCCATGATTCTTATTAAAATGACATACAAAAATGACTTTCCAAGAACAAATGACAGAGACTTGTGAATAAGCTGGACGGGGGCAGAAGGAACCCAGCCTGAACAGCAACTCAAAACAGGACTCCCTCAGACTGCTCAGACATTGGGGGAACACAGGGAAGGGAGCTGTCTAACGCAGAGGTGACAGAGGAGACAGAAGGAGAGCAGACATTACTTCTGCACGAAAAGCTAAAACCCACCTAAGCAGTGTGAAGATTCCTGTGCTCCGTTGGCCCTCTCCGCACACAGGCAGTTAGGTATGATCTCTGCACAGTCCCTCTCCCTTCTTTATGACTTCTTCAGACTGCCACCTTTAATTCTCAGTTCAGTGCCGTAGAGGGAGAAGATAGCTGCTGTACATCAAGGCATCAGTCACTAAGGAAAAAAAGTGTTGGACAGGGATAGGATTAGATGTCTTCTCTTTTGTCTCCTCTCCTCCAAATTCCTACTACAGTATTTTTTCTAAAAGAACATCATTTTTGACTGAGTCCCTTACTTTCCCAGCAATGCAGGCACAGCTACTGTTCAGGAAGGCAGGACCCCAAATCACAGTTCCAAGAAAGTCCTGGCTGAAGGCCAGGAACAGGACCGCCAGGAGAGTGAGTTCTGCCACCTTGCTACCCTTCCCCTGTCTGGAGACTGCCTGTGAGGATCAGCCTGAAACTGACAGCAGGCACCTGGACACCTAAGGGTAGGCAGACTGGACAGAGCAGCTGGCTCCCTCCTCCTAACTCACCTCATTTCTGCCTCAGATCCTTTAAAGAATCCCACAGACAAGCCCCTCAAGGCCATCCATCCCTTTCTCCTGGATGTGCTCTTGCTGTATGTAGCTAGCCTTGTCTCTTGTGTTCCCACCTGAGAAACTAACAAACTCACCCTCTGTGTGAATGAAAATTCTTCAAATGTGCGGGATGAGGGTCTAAAAGTTGTTGGCTTCAGGAAGATTATCGCCATGAGGTTTTCCAGGATCTTAGCCCCTGAGCCAAGACGGTCTCAAAGGGCTCTCAGAATTCCCTGATCGCCCGCCAGGCAGGAAAACCGTGGCTTTCATTTCCTCCCACACATCATGCAGTCAGACCGCTTTTGCAGAGGACAAGCCTGTGTTTGGTTTTTTTTCAAATGAGCATGTGAAATGACGACACCACCAACTCATTTGGTTGAAAACCAAAAGCTTTCCTCGAATTCAACACACTTACTCTGCCTTGTTCTCAGCTCTTTGCCTCTAGGACATCAGTGGAAGCTGGGAAAGGGAGTGTTCAGTGGCAAGGTGACAGGGGAAAGGGGTGAATGAGAGTGCTGGGTTAGCCAATGAGCAGTGTCCATCAAATGAGCAGAAAACAATTTGAATTGGCAGATGAGTTTGTATTTCCCCAATAACGTTGGAGTCCAAAGAAATTACCATAGGCTTCTCATGCTATTAAACACAATCGTATAAATATATTGTGTTGTGTGTTTGTACATAAGATTTCAGTTTATTATAATGTCTACTATACACTAAGTATGGTCTAAAATAATAATATTTTACACTATATTTAAAAATATACATCCTTGCAGGATAAATTATAATACTTACTAGATTTATTTTTTCCTAACACATTTTATCTAGCTGTTGAAGTTATTAGGGCTTAGGGTTTGAGAGAGACACTAAGGTGGATTGTCCTTTTGAGTGAGAGATATATTCAAGTAGTTAATGACACCATGGAAAGACAGCATGACAGGGGCTCCGAGGACAGTTCAGCCACATGGCATAGTGAGGGTCCTTTCTCAGAGGTGTCAAAGGAAGGAGGGAGGCTTCATGACACACAGTTGTTAAGTTGCCACAATGCATACTTCTGATTCCCAGAAGGAAGAAAGGACATGATTTTGAGAAGAGATGTGGGCGTACCCAGGATCTTCTATGAGAGAGGAGAGAGACAGCAGCTTGATGGGCATGGCCTGGACTGTATCTGATGTGGATTTTAATAGCTCTAGTCACATTGTGAATCTGAAGTGTGAGTAAATTTAAAAGCATGCTAGTAAGACAATAAGAAACCACTGCAGCAGCAGCAGGAGGCTGAGGAAGRATGATTTCAGGTTCAGGGCCAGCCTGAGCTACACACTGAGAGCCTGTTCCAGAATCTGCAGGACACATTTACCCCATTATTCTTATCGGTAATGCAATCACATGCTGTTGAATGGAGCTTTCAAACATAAGCCATGTTTTTTTTTTTATTTTGCAAAATTAGCTTTATTTTCAAATTAAGACAAACTAACAAACTAACATATACAGTTTTGTTTCTTCTCCCATGTTGTTGTTGTTGTTCAGTAGGATGAATTCTGAATGTCCAAAATAAAAGTGGAGAGAGCCAGTGAGATCTTGGTGAAGCAAAAAGTCTGAAGTTTTTCATGAGCTCCTCATCATCTGCCAGTTCCCTCACTGTGAGCTCACATCTCTATGAAACTTCTGTTGTGAGGCTTGCCATTGGTTCATTACATGTGAGGAAACTTCTAGATGTTGGTGAGTTCTACAAGAACGTAAATGACCCTGCGCAGCTAAATAACAATCATCCAACCATGTAAGATTAAGGAGTCATTGTGGCCTTATAAATACTGTCACTGGGTGGAGCTGTCAGACTTGCTGTTGTGGGTGGATTTCCCCCAAAACACTGCTCAGATATCCAATCTCTGCTTGCTATGTAATTTCTTTTATTCGGTCTTGGCTGCTGCATTCTGGATGGAAAAGAAGGGCAGGCTCCTGAAAGCAGCATGGCTTGACTCTCATGGATCAGCAGAGATCTGTTGTAAGCCAAATCGTCAATGCAGAGATGTGTTCTTACTTTGTAGCAAGTTTGTGCTATTTTCAGACAAGTTGAAAAGTCAAATTTATATAATAATCTCTTCAAAAACTCGTATTTAAAGACTGATATATTTCTTCAAACATTCATATTTAAAGATAATGGTAACTTTTATAAAGAGCACATGTTAATTGGGGCTTGCTCACAGTTGCAGAAAGTCATCTATCATCATCATGACAGGGAGCATAGCCGTAGACAGGCAAGTGCGGTGCTGGAGACGGAACTGACAGTTCTCCATCTGGATCCATACACAGAAGGAGGAGAGAGGTGTTGGGCCTGGCTTGGTCCTTTGAAACCTCAAAGCCTAATGACACTTTCTCGAACAAGGTCGCAGCTACTGCAACAAGAACACGCCTCCTAATCCTTCTCAAGCAGTACCACTCCCCGATGACTAAGCATTAAAATATATGAGCTGATGCTGGAGGGGAAGGGAATTTTTATCCAAACCACCATTCCTTCCTTCCCTAATAGGTTTGTAGCCATATCATAATGCAAAGTGTTTCACTCCAACTTCAAAAGTCCCCATTATCTGAGGCAATCTCAACACTGATTAAAAGACTAAAGTTCAAAGTCTCTTCTGAGGCTCAAGGCAATTTCTTAACTGTAACCTGCTGTAAAAAACTCAAAATAAAAAAATCACATACTTCCAATATATAATGATATACAATATATAAGACAGAAAACATATTACCATTTGAAAAAGACAAAAGGGAACATAGCAATGAAATATTGGACCAAAACAAGAACAACAACCAGCAGACAAACTACAAATTCCAAATCTATATGTTTGATATCAAAGCAGTATTCAGATCTCCAACTCCTCTCAGCTTTGTTGACTGAAAGACACTTCTCTCTTGGGCTGTTTCCAATCCCTGTTAGTAGTTCTCCTCAGCAGGTATCCCACAACTCTGGCATCTCCAACATCTTGGGGTTTCTATTACAGACAGAGGTCCCTGAAGTTCCTATCCCTGGTGCTACCTCGGGAAGAGGAAATAGTTCAGAGAGGAAGAAGAGAAAGGAGAGTAGGGGCATGTGGGATAAAACCAATGATATCCAAGAAAATGTATCACACAGAGTCATACAATTAAATGAAACTTCCCTTGTAGTGTAACTCTTGATTGTAAATGCCAATATTGCCCCCAAGGCCCTTTACACTGTGTGACTGACCATGATTCATGCATTTCCTGTGGCTTCTACCCCTTGTCTGCTTATCACCCACTGATTTATGATTAAGTGAACTGGAAATCTTGGAAGTAACAATTCCAAGCCAGTGGCCTTTGCTCTTACATCTGCCACATTCATCCAGATACAATCAAATCACTGGAACACTTCAGTAAGAACAGTAGCTTCGGCCTCAGAGTTTCTCCGACAAAATGATAAGGCTGCTCAGAGTCTAGAGTAAAATAAAAGCCGTGTGTGTGTGTGTGTGTGTGTGTGTGTGTGTGTGTGTGAGAGAGAGAGAGAGAGAGAGAGAGAGAGACAGAGAGAGAGACAGAGAGAGAGACAGAGACAGACAGACAGACAGACAGACAGAGACAGAGACAGAGACAGAGACAGAGAGACAGAGGGAGAGGAGAAACTGGCTGGGTGGTGGAGGGAGCTCTCCTTTATGTGAAAGAGTAAGGTTTAACCATGGGCAATTAGCATCCTGTCCTCAAGGGAAGAAGAAGACAAGAAAAGTGAAGCCCAGATTATAGGCCGGGGAAAGGCTATTGGCAAGGCTGTACCAGTGGAGGTTCCTGCAGCCTGGGCTGTGTGAACAGGGATGGTCTTTTCTGCTTGTGTGAACAGGGATGGCCTTTTCTGCTAGTGTGAACAGGGATGGCCTTTTCTGCTTGTGTGAACAGGAATGTTTTTTTTCTTGTGTGAACAGTGGCAGTCTTTTCTGTTTGTGTGAACAGGGATGGCCTTTTCTGCTAGTGTGAACAGGGACGGTCTTTTCTGTTTGTGTGAACAGGGATGGCCTTTTCTGCTAGTGTGAACAGGAAAGGTCTTTTCTGCTTGTGTGAACAGGGGTGGCCTTTTCTGCTTGTGTGAACAGGAATGTTTTTTTTTCTTGTGTGAACAGTGATGGTCTTTTCTGCTAGGGTGAACAGGAAAGGTCTTTTCTGCTTCCCCTCCAAATCCTTCTGCTGCTTGTTCTGCCCATCTCAGAAGGACAGAAATGGAAAAGCAAACTGAAATGACAAAGAGCAGAGCAGAGGGGCTGCTGAGATCAAGTAAAGCTTCCAGCACTGGGTTTGTTCTTCTTTCCCACCCAGTTCCATTTGTTGAAGCATTTCATAAATGGAACACAGGCTTACAGAGAACAAACAAATTTATTATATAAAATATCCTGGTTGCAACACTGGAAATTCTGAGGAAAAAACTTTATGTACCAGGAAAGTTCTGGCCAAACAGGAGGCAGTGTGAGGCTTTGGAATTGTTGATTAAAGTGAGCTCTAAGGCCAGAGAAAGTATCTAGTCTTTTTAAGACCACATCTTTGTTTTCTTTTTCTTCAGTCATTAACAACCTTAATGCACCAGTGTTGGCAGCTAAGGACAGAAGATAGAATTAGAGAAAGAGTCCTATTGTATTTTAAGATTGTGTTAAACACACAGCACATTGCAGCTCTCTAAAGAACGTGACTCCTGTTATCAGAGTTATCAGAGAATCTTCCATCACAGACTTAGCTGTAGGGACAGGGAGTGTTTTCAGACCTGCTGACAAGGAGTAGGAGGGTAGCCTCCAGGGTAAGTTGTGATTTCTGTTTCTCTCCCATGCATGAAAACATTTGTTTCTGGTTCCCTCCCAAGGGTTCTGAGAGTGGCTGAAAAAAAAAAACACACTTCAGAAAACCAGCCTTGTGATTGTACAGGAGGCTCTAGAATAGACAGCAAGGTTTTCACTGAGAAAAAAAATCAGATTATTCTCTCCTGGAAAGTTGGAGGACAATATTCTGAATCAGCAAACCCTACTTAACTTCCATTAAAAGGTAAACGGAACGAGTGACTAGCATGTCTATCTTCTCTTTCTGACTTCTGTTGGTATTAATTTTCACATCTGACTTTATTTTCCAGCTGTGTTTACATTTTCCTTGTGTCCTATGCTCCTCTGTATGCTGTTCTAACTCTTACTTTGCTTCCTCTCCATGCTCCAATTTTTCTTCAGGATGGGAAGGTAATGCGGTAAAAGTAACAGGACCAAGTTCTAGACCTTTAGCTGAATTTCCTATGTCTTTGATGTGTATTCAGGTTCCAGCCACTTGCCTCCACCATGGCTACTGCTTTCTAGTCCCCTCCCTAAGATGTTTTACTAACCGTCCACCTAGCTACCCACACTTGCACCTTTGCCCCAATACAGTTAACACATTCTCCATGGTGGTCCTTTCAAAAGTTAGAGCAGCCTGTCCTGGTGTCACCAACCTGCAATTCTAACTCTGGAAGCTGAGGTAGGAGCATCCCAAGGTCAAGACCTGGCTGAGTTGCAGAAAGAATTCAAGGTCAGAATGGGGAACTTTATGAGATCCTGTCTTAAATTTTAAAATAAATGCAAAACTACTGGCAGTTGCTCATAGCTAGAGCAGTGGTCCAGCATGAGGAACTGGTTCCATCTCCAACTGCCCTCTCAGGAGTTATTCATTCATAACTTACCTGTGGCTTCTTATCTGGCTCAGTACACAAGCCAGGTTCTCCACAGGATCTATTTGATTGCAAGCAGCGTGAGCCCTTTCTCGTTTCCCAGTCTTGCTGATGTCCCTCCTCGGCTCATTCTATTACAGCCACTCTGATCCATTTCTGCTCTGCCATGAGACCTTTAACTTAGGAACCTGATTCTCTCACCTCTGTGATTCAGCCTCAACCTCCCATCAGCGCCCCAATGGGGAGACATAGATCTTTATCATACGTTTTTCTGCAACTTTCATTAGACAGCTATTACCACCCAAGAACTCCTCATCACCATGTGTATCTCAAACAGAAATGAATATAAGAAATCATGTCCTCAGCATCTAAAACTGTTTGGCAAATTCAGCAGAATAAATATTGGTGAAGCGAGTGAATAGAATGTTGTGATACTGCTACAGGAAGTAGCCTCTGGCCAGGCGTCCTTTCTATGATTCTGGGGTGTTCCAAGGCTGCAGCATGCTACAGTAAATGGTAACCGCCATACTGGAATGTGGAGGCCCTAACTGGAGGCCCGCTGCTTTCTATACGCCTATAAGCATTGCTGTTTTCTTGTCCTTCACTTATCAGACAGGGATAGCCCAATCATGTGCTTGGAACAGTTTGCCCCTGTCCTGTCCCTGTAACCCAGTATAATGTGCCATGCCTATTGTGGCACTTGTTGTTCTAATTCATGGTCATGGCTCAGTCCCACTACAGTATGCCTGGACAGTCTTGTGGATTGCAGGTCACCCTTGGAGGTTTACAAACTGGTCATGCGGGGAAGAAAGCAAAACCTTTCTGAGGTAGCAMGGCATGCTCACTCACTCATTCATGTCCTTCTCGAGGCCTTAGGGAAAAGGTGGAAAGTTTTAGACCACGGTGTGGGTCTGCATTTTTAAAAAACAATACCTTTCATTCAAAGAAACTCTCTTCCGGAATTCCTGCTTGTCAGACAAATCAAACATTTCTGTGATATAGCTGTGTGTGTGTGTGTGTGTGTGTGTGTGTGTGTGTGTGTGTGTGTGTGCGCGTATCTCTATCTCTGTCATCTATCTATCTATACATATATAGATACAGTGTTTTGTGTTTGTTATTTTATCTCTCGTATCATACTGGTAAACACTATTAATTTTATTTTCAAAAGTGTCTAAGAACGACACATACAAAAGGTAGAACATGTATTGGAACCAAGGTCAGGCTTATTTAAAGCTCGTGCTCAGTCTACTACACACTATTCACAACAAAATGTGACACAACTAGACAAAACAGGTAACAAATGTCCCTAATAGTGACCACACCATAAGGAAATGATACTGTAAGTGGGATCATGGGGTAGATGAAAAGCTGGCCTGAGACCATCTTCATGCTCACTGGAACGCCAGGCTATCACAGGTGGTAATGGTGGCTTCTGGAATCACCTTTGATGTTGTCTATTCTAGACATCAGAATATGTAGATAGCATGTAGGAATTCTATATAGAAAATTTGTATGGGCTTAAGTGAAAACAGATTCCATGTATATTCCCTTCATTATAAACTGGTTACTGACTACTTGACTGCACCTTGCTACAAAGGCAACAGGAAGTGTAGTCTGTGCCCTGGAAGCCACCCAGGCTCTGCTAACCCTGCAGGTACCTCCCTTCCTAGGGCCAGGTTATACTTATGATGAAGAACTGACTGTAAAGCTCACCTTCAGCCACACCTTTCATTTAAACCATCCAGCCCAGAGCCTCACTCCTGTGACCAAGTCCTCACCGGGTCTTCATCCTCAAGACCCCTAGGCCCAGGTTCAAGATGTAAGGCAGAAGGTTTTTCCTGAGTGGCCAATCCTTGTGTGGATGCTCTCCTTCTCTTCCCATCTCTTCCATGAAAACCACACTGATTTCTCTCACAGACCTCCTTTTCCCCCTCTCCTTCAAGGCTGTCCCTGGAACTTCCCGAGTAACTCTAGCACAGCACAACCTTTGTCTTGAGATACTAACATACTATCCATTTTAAGCAAATGTTTTATATAAGACTCATTCTTTTGCATGTGGATACCAGTTGTGTCAAGAAAATTTACATCACAGTATATTTTCTCCACTGAATTCTCCAGACCCTCTTGTCAAAGGTGAATTAACAGTTAATGTAAGAATTTATTTCTATACTCTGAATTCAATGTTTATGTTTACCCAAAATTGTCTTAATTATTGTAACTTTCTACTTCCGTTTAAAAGCAAGACTCTACTTATGTTCTCTTTTGAGATTGTTTTAGCTTTTCTAGCCAAGCTGGAAAATTCTCACGATTTTTCATGTCAATTTTAAGATCTGCTTCTCAGTTTCCATCAAGAAAGGTTTTCACAAGGGTCTCACTGTCCCTTCAAATCGGTTCACTATATGATATTCTATTCATTTAAATTTTTATGATCCATGAATATGACAAGCCTTTCCATTTATTTATATTTCTTTTATAGGTGATTTATAAGTATTTATTATTTTATGCAATTATATGTAGAATTGTCTTAGTTTGTTTTCTGATTGCATTCTTTTAGAATTCAGAAATTAAAACTGTTTATGTATTTAATTTATACTTATAAAATTACTGAATTCATTTATTGATCAACTGATTTTGTGTACTCCCTGGAATTCCTTATATCTCAGAATTTTGTGATACTCACAGCTGTAATCTTTTCTTTCCAAATTAAGTGACTTAGCTCTTTCTCTTTTGCTTAGCTAGTTTGTAATCTTTTCTTTCCAAATTATGTGACTTAGCTCTTTCTCTTCTGCCTAGCTAGTTGACCAGGCTTTCTAAACAACATTACAGTCAGTAACAGAGTCCTTTCCCAGCATGTGTGAGGTCCTAGCTCCCATCCCAGGACACATAAAAGGAAAATAATGCTAAGAGTGGTCTCCTTATTGTAGAAGTGTCTAGTCCTTCACCATGAACTGTGGCAGTTACATCTGGGTTTTGTGAATGCTTTGTCAGGTGGAGTAAGTTATGTTACCTGTCATTTTGTTGAGTGTTTTCACTAAGAAAGAGTTCTAGATTTTTCTTTTTTTTAATAGCTTTGACATATCTATTGAGATGATCTTGTGGTTTTGTCCTTTATTTTGTTAACATGATATATCACTAAACATATAAACATCAGTATCTTTATTGGTTGAATCAACCTTGAGCTCCTGGGACAATCCTGAGTGACCCATAGTGAATAATTCATTTTTGTGTACAACTAAGAGTTTGCTAACAATTTTTAAAAGATGTTTTGTATCTATATTTATCTACATTTATATTTATGAGAGATCTTTGTCTATAATTTTCTTTGTCTAGTTTTGTTATCAGATAAYGCTGACCTCTCAAAGTGAGAGGAAAAGTATTCCTTTCTTTTACATTTTGGGAAGTTTCTATAATGGACTGAAGTTAATTCTTCTTCAGTATTTGTGAAGTTCTCCCATGGAGTGACCTGATCCTGGTGTTGTAGAAAAGTCCATCTGTTCAGAATGGCTATTTTAAAATCAGTTTTGCAGCTTTGGCCTTCTTAGAAATGTGTCTACGCTATCTTTTTTCTTAGAATACACATCCTCGTATAATCCACCATTACTTATTTGTTTACCTAATTTTATGAGGCTATTGTGTCATTGTAGAACTCTGGGTATCCAAGCTGGTAAAACCACTCTGGAAATTCATCTGGCAGTTCCTCAGAAAGCTGGGCATAATACTACTAGAGGACCCTGCTATACCACTCCTAGGCATATATCCAGAGGAGTCTCCTGCATGTAATAAGGACACATGCTCCACTATGTTCATAGCAGTCTTATTTATAATAGCCAGAAGCTGGAAAGAACCCAGATGTCCCTCAACGGAGGAATGGATACAGAAAATGTGGTATATTTACACTGTGAAATACTCCTCAGCTATTAAAAACAATGAATCCATGAAATTCTTAAACAAATGGATGGAATTGGAGAATATCATCCTGAGTGAGGTAACAGAATCACAAAAGAACACTCATGGTATGCACTCACTGATAAGTGGATATTAGCCTAGAAGCTTGTAATACCCAAGACACAATTCATATATCAAATGATGCCTAAGAAGGAGGAAGAACAAAGTATGGATACTCTAGTCCTTCTTAGAAGGAGGAACAAAATACCCACAGAAGGAGAAACAGAGACAAAGTGTGGAGCAGAGTCTAAAGAAAAGACCATCCAGATACTACCCCACCTAGGAATCCATCCCATATACAGTTGCAAAACCCAGACACTATTGTGGATGCCCACAAGTGCTTGCTGACAGGAACCGGATATAGCTGTCACCTGGGAGGCTCTGCTAGTGCATGACAAATACAGAGGGGGACACTCTCAGCCAGCCATTGAACTGAGCACAGGGTCCTCAGTGGATGAGATAGAGAAAGGACCCAACGAGCTGAAGGGGTTTGCAGCGCCATAGAAGGAACAACAATATGAGTCACCAAGTAATCCTAGAGCTCCCAGGGACAAAACCATCAACCAAAGAGTACACTTGGAGTTACCCATGGTCCCAGACACATCAGTAGCAGAGGATGATCTTGTTGGACACCAAATGGGGGAGAGGCCCTTGGTCCTGGAAAGACTTGATGCTGTAATGTAAAGGAGTACTAGGACAGGGAAGCGGGGAAGGGTTGATTGGGGAAGGGGGATGACTTATGGGATTTTTGGGGGGGGCAGGAAAGGGGACAACATTTGAAGTGTATAAAGAATATACATAATTTAAAAAAAAAGAACTTAGGTTATCCTGGAACTTGTTATGTAGCAGACTGGCCTCAAACTCACAATCCATGTAGCTGCACTTCTGACTGGTTGTAAGCCTTTATTTCCCTTTTATTTGTAAAAGGTTTCATTCCTTGTTTTATTACTCTGAATTCTTCTTTGTTTGTTTATGTGTTCATTTGTTTCATTCAAACTTCGATGATCTTTCTAAAGGATAAACTTCAAATTTTGTTTTCCTGTTTTTCTTCCCCTGAACATTGAAATGAGAAGACACCAAAGCAATGGGGAACAGAGGAAAATGAACAAATGAAATACGACTGAACTGAAAAGCTCCTGCTCAGCAAGGGAAACAGCCCTCAGAGTGAAAAGATAACCTATAGTGTGGGAAGCAATATTTGCAAACTATACATTTGACCAAGAACTCAAAGAAACTCAAAATCCATAAATAACTTAAGAAGCGAACATTAGCTCTAAATAGGCTTTCTTGAGAGAAGTCATTTGAATGGCCAACAGCTATACAAGGAAATGTTCTATGTCATTCAGGAAGACCAGTGTACAATTTCCAGAACCCACTTAAAAAGCAGTGCAGTGGTGTGTGCCTGTAAGCCCCAGGAGACATGGAGACAGAAGAACCCCTGAAGCTTACTAACCAGCCATGCTAGCCAAATCAGCAAGTACTAGGTGCTGTGAGAGACTCTTGTTTCAAACATGAGATTGTGAAAGACACTCATGTCTACTTCTGTTTTCCACATGCATGTAAATACATAAGCATGCAAACCTGCACACATATGCACACACACATAAATGCACATTTTCACCAAAATTAGAATTATTATATGGGTCAGCACTCTTACATCTGGGAGTGTGTCCAAAGTAAATTAACCTGCACCCATATATTTATTACAGCTGTATTCATGGTCACCAAGAAATAGGAACAGCCTCAGTGTCCATCAGCTGATGGGTGATGATGTAGGACTGTGACTGTATGCTATGGAATCATGGTCAGCCAGAAAAAGTGAAATCCTGTCATTGGTGACAGCTACATGGGACTGGAGATCGTTCAGTGAGGTAAGCCAGACAAAGAAAGAGTACTACATGGTGTCACCAGTAATGTGGACTCTAACACAGTGATCTCACAGAAATTAAGAATAGAGTGGTGGCTACGGGTAGCTGGGAGAAGGAAGAAGAAAGGATAGAAAAGGTGGCCCAGTGAATACTGAGTTATAGACTGTGTGTCTGGGGAAGGACAGGCCGGGGCTGAACAATGAAGCAAGCAGCACGGTCTTTAGGGTCTGTGAGCAAGGGAGACATTTAGTTGTCCATTAGAATATGTTTGCTATGAGTAATTTCTGTACAATATAGGACAGAATGAGAAGTTGAGACACTAATACGGTGGCCACACCTTCCATCAGGACCGAAGGAGAAAGGACAGTGCCTGGCCCTCTCTCCTAATGGACTATCAGAAACCAGCAATGAAAAGTGGATATCACACTCAAGCCTGGGTCATGCATGCCATCTAAGACTCATGTTGGCAGAGCCAATCTAGAGATTCATTGATTACATTAGCAGACGATCATCCTGGTGTGACCTGCCCAAGGAGAGACCACTTGCCAGGAACTTTCAGAGGCACCTCAGACTCAAGTGAGGCCCTTAGCCAGGAACCAATCAGGTGTCATACCTGCATTATATATATAAAACCACAAAGAGCTGGCTTTCATAGTCTGTGAGTTTGGAAGTGTGCTCTTTCCTGATGAAGTCATGGTTTGAAAATGCAGTCTGCAAATGCCTTCATTACAGACTGGGACCTGAAAGGAATGTGAGGTTTAAGCCATTTCCAGATTCCAACCCGGGGAAACCCACTCAGATCATCTGTGCAGTTTTAAGCTGTCAATCATATTTGTAGAATTTGTTTCTCAGCAACAGAAAACTAATGCAACCAATTAGCAAATTTTTGTCATAGTCCAGACAAGAGGTGATTTGGATGAGGCAAGCAGTCATAGAGATGTGAAGTGAGATGGAGTGTGTGTTTTAACAAAGGGTGACAGCCTTTTTTTTCTTTTTTAGATAAGGTCTAAATGGTCTTATGTAGCCTAGGCTAGCCTCAAAGTCACAATACCCCTGCCTCCACCTCTTGAATGCTGGGATTGCAGGTATGTATCATTTATATTTTTTTCAATAGAATATGTTGCATACTTGGATCATAAAGGATATTAAGAAATAAGGATATTAAGATGATGCCAAAAACAACCTGTGAATTCAGCACTCCTGCTTATAAAATGCAATTGATTTGCATGCAGCTTGGTCAAGCTCCGATGGTGAATGCCATCACCTACTTGCTATAGGAATGTGCAGAAGTTGTTTGCCTGAATTGCTTTCCATCCTTGAAGCCTCTCAGTGAAGGTAAGCTACTTAATTCTGTTCCCTTAGTACAGTGCTCCAAAGTTTCTGAGAGTGTTTGCCTCAAGAACTGTAGTCTATGGGTGGTGGGTACAGTAAAGTCCTGACTGTAGAAACAAGAGGACCCAAGTTCAATCCTCAGAACCCTCATAAGAAAGTATGAGTTGGGGTACAGGTTTATACCACCAGGGTTGAGACAGCTGGATCTCTTACGTTCCCTGGCCACTACCCTAAGCTAATTAGTGAGCATCAATTAGCAGTGTGAGACCCTGTCTCAAGAAAGAACTGCAACAGGAACATGCACTGCACATGACCTACACATGTGGGCACCTGTCTAGCATGCACAAGGATCCCACCCCCATACACAGAGACCGAACTATAACTTATTCCTCTGGTCTCCTATACAAGCAGATGTCTCATGCTTTTGATCTTCATATGGCAAGGGCCTGAAACAGTCTAGGACAATTAGAAAACATTCCAGTGGATCTTGCCTCGGAGCACCACAGACAGCTAACAGCTAAAGCCAGGTACGCTGACAGAATCCTAAGCTATCATCACTCGAGTCCTATCCTGACAGACTTTTGCCTGCATCCAGAACCTGAGCAACTTGGCAGGCCATCTGTATGCCAACCGGTCGTGCATCAACCCAGTTGGGGGTCATCTTCTCTACAGAGTGATCAGCACTTGGAAAAGGTCCCTGCAGAATCCACCAGCTGCGCTCCCTGAAGGAGCAGACAAGCAACACCAGGCTCACAGAGACAACCCTAGTATAGCATTCCTTGTGGCAGGACACATTAGGGCTCCAAGGGCACCCAAGAGAAGGGTGCAACGAGAGCCAGAGGGAACCCAGACATCCAGAGGTGCGGAATTAGCCTTACCAGCTCGAGGGAGGYTCAAACACCAGCCAGTGACAACAAGACCAACTAACACCAGAGATAGCCAGATGTCAAAAGGCAAACGTAGGAATGTTACTAACAGAAATCAAGGCAACATGGCAGCATCTGAACCCAATTCTCTGACAACAGGAAGTCCTGGATACTCCAGCACACCAGAAAAATAAGACTTGGATTTAAAAATCACTGGTCTGTCGCATCCACCTCAACCAGAAAGAAAGACGCAACACAGGAGCTCTTCTTTATGCAGTTTAATCAGGAACCTTGAACAATCTTCTACCCAAACAATCTTCTACCCTGGGCACTACCCCACAGCTCTTTTTAAGCTCTAGACTTGGCCAAACTAATCAGGCCACGTGGCAACAATAGATAGGCTATCAGAATGCAGAAGCGCTCCAGATTGCCGTCCTCAGCCAAATAAGGACTTGTTTATGAGAAAGAGCGCTCACAGGTGAAACAGCGGAAGGCAGAAATCTGCGCCATCTTAGGGTGTGGTTCATCGCAGCTCTCCACACTGGTCATGATGCTGTTAGAGGAACACAAGAAGGACATAAATAAATCTCTTATAGGAGAAAATAGATCAAAAGGCAGAAGCCCTTACAAGAGAAACACAAAAATCATTTAAAGAAATTCAGGAGAAAATGGGTCAAAAGATAGAAGCCAATAGGGAGGAAATGCAAAAATCACTTAAAAAATACAGGAGAACTTGGGTCAACAGGCAGAAGTCATGAAAGAGGAA